>VUQH01085419.1:0-12079 GCA_015106775.1 Etroplus canarensis
ACCACACTGTGTTTATGTGCTGAAAGAGAAAATATTTCGCTATTACTAAAACTGACTCTGAAGTATGATTTCACTTACTCATCTACACCATGCATGTTGTAGAGGCAGCCATGCACTAGACTTCACTAGAAATGACAGCTTTATTCTCCACTTTATTTTCCACTTCTCAAAACACTATTTTGACTTTTTTCTCAAAATACTATTTCGACTTTATTCTCGAAATGTAAAAGCTTTTTTAGAAGTCCTTCTACTTTTCTATTTTTAAAATGGCCCTAATCCTCCTTTGTATAAAACAAAGCACTTCGCTCTCAGAGTGCAGACCTACTTGTGGTTCCAAAAGTTTTTAAAAAGTAGAATGGGAGGCAGAGCCTTCAGCTATCAGGCCCCTCTCCTGTGGAACCAGCTCCCAGTTTGTATTCAGGAGGCAGAAACTCTCTCTACATTTAAGATTAGACTTAAAACTTTCCTTTTTTTATAAAGCTTATAGTTGGGGCTTAGTTATGCTGCAATAGGTTTAGACTGCTGGGGGGCTTCTTATGATGTGCTGGGCATTTCTTCTCCACCCACATCTTTTCACTCCCCATGTATTTATCTGTGACTGCTGCATGTAATTAAATGTTGTTTTCTCTGTCCCATCTGTGTCTCTCTTTGCCCTCCTTTCTCCCTTTTTTCCCTCTCACCCCCAACTTGTCAAGGCAGATGGCTGCCAGTCCCTGAGCCCGGTTCTGCTGGAAGTCTCTTCCTGTTAAAAGGGAATTCTTCCTTTCCACAGTCGCCAAGTGCTTGCTTATAGGGGATCGTCTGATTGTTGGGGTTTTCCCTCTAATACTCTAGGGTCTTTACCTTACAGTGCCAAGGCAACTTTTGTTGTGATTTGGTGCTATATAGATAAAATTGAATTGAATTCAGTGATGCTATGCATATCTAGAATCCTAATTAGTTTTAAACGTTATCTTGAACAGCAAAGAAAGTGACAGTGGAGTTCACCACATAGGGGAACGAGTACAAAAATGACCAACAAAGTATGTGCATGAGAAGCACAAACAATACCTACAGTAGACATTTTTCTTTGTTTTTAACACTTGGTTTGATTGCTGTCCCATTAAAGTCATAGCCACCTCTCCCTGACTTGTGATGAGAATGCTGTCACTCTTCAGAAACAGATAGGTAGCTCTCTGCTTCTAATGTTGCTGCAGCAGTTGCCTTGTGAATTTGCTTGGCCCTACCACTTCTGACAAAAAAGCAGTATTTGATTAATAGAGGCAAGAGGATAAGAGCATATTGGTTTGCATGTTATAATAACTGGTATTGAATAAATACAGTCATGTGAAAAGAAAGTTTTCACAGAAGTCTATGAAGTCCTGTGAAAAACTAAGTACACCCCATGTAGAACCGCCTTCAGCAGTAGTAACTTAAAGTATCAGAATCAGAATACTTTATTGATCCCTGGGGAAAATTACATATCCTAATCATTAATCATTTTCTTTATGACTTCATCAGTCTCTTATATCATTGTGAAGGAATTTTGCTCCACTCTTGCTTCACTTAATTGAAATTTCCTTGGATTTCTTTACACACTTCTTCCTTAAGGTCCTAACACAGTATTTCAGTCATTTTGAGGTCTGGACTTTTAGGCCATTGCAAAACCATTAGTCTTTTCTTTTTTAGCCATTCTCCTGTAGATTTGTTGGTGTGCTTGGGACCACAGTCTTGTTGCATGACCAAGTTTGGGCCAAACTTTATCTGTCATGCAGATAGCCTCACATTTGGCTCTAGCATACTACTATAGTATCCTCTCATAATGTTCAGCCTTTATTGCTATAGGAACAAAATATTATACACTAGATGCACACAAAAGCCATGCAGAATGCTCTAATCTTTGTTAACTTCTTACCAGGCTTCTTGTTTTCAGTATGCCATCATATCTCTAGTTTAAATAAATATATTTATACCTGCTAGTAGTCTTTTGCTTCTTGCATTCATGTACATTATGATAAACAACTTGTGATGATGAATAATCCATCAGACATAGCCTCGATGTGGTTTTGTTTCAGTTTGTGCCGAGATGTGAAAGGAAAAAAGTGCTTCTACAACTGTGCTTACTGTCAATGACCTGACATGCAACACCCACAGGAGGAAATAAACATCTTTGCCAGGAAATAATCCTTCAAAAATGTGATGCTTAAACTTCACTGTAGATCAGTTTGTGAGCTGTTGATAACAATAATCTCAAGGCTTGTCTTGCACATTTTAGGTGCTCTGAAAAGCTGTGGGTGGAGATGACAATCTATGAAACTGCATCAGCAAGTAAAGTTTTGAACCACTAGAGGGAGCGTGGAATTTTCAGTTTCTACTCAGTTATACAAAAAAAAAATCCAGTGTTTTCTGTAACCTGTATATTCACAATAAGAGAGAATAACTTGAGTGATATAAGCTGTAAGCTTGGTCACCATGTGTGTGTGTGTGTGTGTGTGTGTGTGTGTGTGTGTGTGTGTGTATTTAAATTCCTAGCCCTTTTAGTGATAGTCTGCCCATTCAGCTCTGCATTTACTCACATAAACAATGGACACACAGAGAGAGGGTTTGTCTAACTGAATGTCAGCTAAAGTAAAAACACATTTTCTTGTGTTGTTATAGCTACTGTTGGAAATGATTTTTCCTCCCCTCCCTTCCGTTTACTCCTCTCCAACCTGTAGGGTCTCTATTTTTTTATTTGTTCACTTGCTATGGTGAGATGAGACCAGGAGATAAAATAATGAAAGGAAAAAAACTAAGCAAAGGAAAAAAAATCTGTGCTTTGGATTTTCCCTTCTTTGTGTCTTTCTCTCTTTCTGTGAATGTTTCTCTGTATTTTTAATGTTCCTCCCCTCTCTCTTTCTCCAGCCTCCCTCTGCTTCGAACAAAGTCTGTCTCATCCCATTCCTCTCTCCCTGTTTCTCTATCTCTCAGTAATGACTAAGTGCTAACTATCACTTTGAAGGTCTTGGTATTTGCTAGCTGTAGGTGTCTTTAGTGAGTCTACAAGCGTGTGTGTGTCTCATTATGAGAGTGCATGTAGCACTCTGAGGAGAATAAGTCAGCCTTCAGGCTGTATCCGGATGAATGATGGTGTGTGCGACTGTATGTGTGTGGGTATGGTGGATGATATCAAGCTGTTAGTACAAAATTTTATTCACAAGTAGTAATTTGCTCACTCCCTTTCCTTGTTTTTCTCTCTCTGCTTCCTTCTTGTTCTCCCACACTGTATCTCTCTCTTTTGCTTCTTTCTCAAATAGATTGCTTTCTGCAGGGGTGGTACAGAAGCAGAGATACAGAGAAAAATTGAGATTCCTTGTCCTTGAGTGACCCAGTTGCATTTCTCCCTGAAAATGAAAGTCTTCTTTGCCATTCCTTTTAACCACTGGTTTGATTACAAAGATTCATGTTATTAGATTTTTGGATGTAGTTAATTTTGCTCTGTTTTATTTTTTTTGTTTTTTTCTACCTCCCCTGTGGAGTCATTGATTCATGGTGCAGGAAAGGAAACCAGGATATTCATTGGCAAATGGGTATTGCTTATTAGATGGTAAAGTAGTACAATGTGGCATTTTATGTTCTTTTAGTAACATTAAAAAAATAATGTCACTGTTGGAGAGCACAGTGGTGTGGTGGTTAGCACTGTTGTCTCCCAGCAAGAAGGTCCTGGGTTTGAATCCACCAGCCAGCTGGGGCCTCTCTGTGTGTCATTTATATGTTCTTTCTGTGCTTGTGTGGGTTCTGTCAGGGTACTCTGGCTTGCCCCACAGTCCAAAGACATGTGTGGGGTTAGGTTAGTTGGCGATACTAAATTACCAGTAGGTGTGAATGCTTGTTAGTCTTTCTGTTTTAGGTCTGTGATAGAATGGCATACTGTCCAGGGTATACCCCACCTCGCCCGATAGCAGCTGGGATAGGCTCCAGCCCCCCTGTGACCCTGAATTGGATAAACAGAAGAACATGGATGGATAGAAAATAATGTCACGGTCCTTAAATTGATGAAAAGACCCTAACATATAAGATTCCACAACACTGCTACATTTCCAAGAAACTTTTAATAGTGTAAACATACCTCCTTACAAACAGATTAGGGAGATGGGACCCCTGGCACAAACAAACAAAAAGGAAGACCATGAACCAGTCGCACCTTAGGCCATCAAATTGAGGCTTCTCGCTTAAACTAATGGTCGTAAACTAACCTAACAGAACCACAACTGAAAATAGGACTGCTGCTAACTCCCAACTCAACTAATAATTAACATAAATGCAAACAGCAACTCAGGAATAATACCCACCTAAAAGAGGTGAGGGAGAGTAAGTGAAAGAGAGACTATATGCTCCGCCTTCTCTGTCTTTATATGTGTGCAGGTGGGTCTTTGCAGCCAATCAGCACTAGACATGAATCTGAGAGGTGTGAGCAGGTTAATAAGGATGATAGAGAAGCAACTGGATAGTAGATGTGCTGGCGAATTGGGGTCATGTAACGCATGTCAACTCATTTGGCAGTAGAGGAGCCCATTAAACACTCTCACATAAAAGCCTAACTTGTAACATTTGTAACTAACCTGTGAAGTATTATCAATGCATTATCTCAAATTTTAGAGTTTTATTGACTTCAAACACTTTGAATGTGCAAAACTACTGAAGACATTTCATTCAGCCATATACATTGGACATTAACATGAAACGTGCAAAAGGGTTTTGTTTACTGTGGAGCAGATAAAATAGGAAATTAAAGAAATGTTTTAAAAAGAGTATGTATTTATACAGAGGTCAGGAGTACAAGCTTGCATATATTTCTTACACCAATAGAGTCTTGTAGATTACAGAGATACACCAAATATAAGTAGTGAAATTGTCCTAAATTTAGCTCATCCACCCAGTTCTGGCCTTGATGTAGCTGTGGCTCACTGCCTGTGGAGGTGTCAGAGCCAGGTTTGATTCTAAGCCAGGTTTCAAACCTGTTGATAGATCAAACTTTTTGGCAGGGGCTGTGAGCTGTGTGTGAAAAGACACAGTCCAATTAAAGCCTCATAGGTGACATCCAATTCTTCAAGTCAGCTAGGACACTTCTATGTTAACACTGTTTTCTCAACAGATGGAAAGCTGTGTGAAAACAGTATGAAAATCTCTCAACAAATAGGGTGTCAGGTGATATTCCCTAAGCAGCTATGTCTTTTTCCTGCTCTCTGATAACATAAGGGTTATCATACGTGGTTCTGTCTGGAGCAAATGGAACAAAGATGAGACATCGATTACACACACACACACACGCACGCACGCGCGCACGCACACATACATACACACACTACTTGGAGGATAGCTGATCTTTTCCGTTTCTCTTGACAGCTAGAGCATGGCCATCAACACCCTGTGTGTGTGTGTGTGTGTGTGTGTGTGTGTGTGTGTGTGTGTCTTTCTTTAAAAAAGTGTTTGTGTGTGGCCCCATCGAAGCAAAAGGACTTTGAGAATCAGAGAGGAATGAAGGGAGGAAGGGCTAGAAAAGGGGTTAGAGTAATTCAGATATTGATGTTTTAGTCTCTAACTCCACCCTGAGGGCCTGTCTTGGTGGAAAATGTCAAATGGGCCCCGAGATGGTCACGCCATTTAGCATTGCTGGAGCCTCAGTGCTGACATAGTACAAATGCATACAAAGCAGTAAAGAACTGCACGCAGTCATACATTAAAATATGTTGATATTTAGAATCACATAACCTGTGGAAATTGCTCACACATAAATATGCAGATATAGCAACACTTACACTAGAGAACATTTGCATCTCATACCCATTTGCATACTAAACACAGTGATTGTGTAGGATGCAAATGGCACACCCTAAAGCATGCAGATTGCTGAATGATATGGTTTTTACTAGATTTAGCCATGGCTTCTTAGGTACAGAAATGACAGTCTCTGATAGATAGTCTAAATGTGAATATTTTGATTATCATGAATCTTGCTGCAAACATCCATGGTGCCAAGATTATGTCATATATTCTTACCACTTTATATTTTTAAAATGCAGTTTCTTAAGAATTTAGTAAATTACCAGAAAAACAAAAAACATGCAGACATTTATGTTTTATAATTTTGGTTTATACCTGGAAAGTTAGTTGACCATGCTGCACTGTGTTTAGGTGCTGAGTAGCTAATTCATCTAATGCTATCATGGTAATAGCCTAAGATTTTTCAAAGGATGAATGTTATGCCTGCAACATCAGTAGCTTAGCATTATCATTAAGGCTAGTTAGTCTGCTAACATTACCATTGGCATGAGCAAAACACTACTGTGGCTAAGAACCGATTCACAGAAGTGTAATTCTATGAGAAATGATTCTATTACACATGAACAGGACATGGCTCAGTCATGCACATTCAGCAGGTGCTAGCAGAAACTGCCCCGGGTCAGTATTGGGTCCTTTTTTAAAAAATTTTTTACCTCGATTTATTCATTTATTTATTTTTGCGCATTTGCAGTTGCATAATTGCGATTTTTACATAAGCCTTAAACTTTCACTCAGAACCACCTATAACAGTCCTCAGTTGAATGCTGTACAGAATACTGAATGAGAGGCTAACCTTTATTGTGGCTGATCAAAGTAACTTAACCAAAATGCAAAACATCCTAACAGAACTATAATACAAAGAGCCAGGAGTAACCAGGAAACCCACAGGGGCAAGGGCAGGATAACCTGCCAAACTGATTTGCTTGCAAAAAGTAACTAAAGAAATAAGCCAAAGATTAATTTGATTCAATTCAGTTTTATTTATATATTACCAGTTCACACCAAAAGTCACCTCAAGGCGCTTTATACTGTAAGATGAAGATCCTACAGTGTTAGAGAGAACACCCCAAGAATCAGACGATCCCCTATGAGCAAGCACTTGGTGACTGTTGGAAGAAAGAACTCCCTTTTAACAGGAAGAGTCGTCCAGCAGAACCAGGCTCAGGGAGAGGCAGCCATCTACCTCAACAAGTTGAGGGTGAGGGCAAAGAGAAGTTAGAAAGACGACCAAAGAGAGACACAGACTATGGGAGAGAGAAAACAACATTTAATTACATGCAGCAGTCACAAATAAATACATGGGGAGTGAAAAGAGGTGGGTGGAGAAGAAATGCCCAGCACATCATAAGAAGCCCCCAGCAGCCTAAACCTATTGCAGCATACCTAAACCCTAACTATAAGCTTTATCAAAAGGGAAATTTTTAAGCCTAATCTTAAATGTAAAGAGGGTGTCTGTCTTCCGAATACAAACTGGGAGCTGGTTCCACAGGAGAGAGGCCTGGTAGCTGAAGGCTCTGCCTCCCATTCTACTTTTAAAAACTGCAGGAACCACAAGTAGGTCTGCACTCTGAGAGCAAAGTGCTGTATTGGGAAAATATGCTACAATGAAGTCTTTAAGATAGGATGGGGCCTGATTGTTTAAAACTTTTTAAGTGAGTAGACGGATTTTAAATTCAATTCTGGATTCAACACAAGCCCCTCTCACCATGGAGGGTTAGGTCAGGAAGGGCATCCGGCATAAAACCTCTGCCAAATTACCAATGCGGATTAATCCACTGTGGCGACCCCTTGGTGGACAATACAAGGGAACAGCCGAAAGGTACATTCAACAGGAAACCAATGAAAAGAAGCCAATATAAAGGAAATATGATCTCTCTTTCTAGTCCCTGGCGGTACTCTCACCGACAGGGACTGGAAATATAATATAAGGGAATTATATCTCATGTTTAACCTTCACTGAGAGGCAAGCACCATCATGAGCACTGACTGCCTGGTCAACTGATAGCTGGCAAGGCGTGCTGGGTGATATGCTAGCGAGACCTTACATCTCTGAAAATATCAGCTCACTTTTACAAATAGACGCTACCTTGATGAATGGACCAGATATTTGAAGTTTACACCACTACATCTTAAAAGCTGTCATGGCCCATGGGTTTTGTGGTTGTGGGCTGAGCTTTGCTAGTTTCCAGGATGTTTACTTCTCCCTTCTTCATTCTCATCCTGCACCTAGGTTGGGTCCTCTCTTCTTCTCACTCAATGACAATTTATGACAAAAGTTGTATTTCAGAACTTTATGTAAAGTTTTTGATAATCTCCTCTGCCATTGCCACTTGTCATTTCCATTTGAAATGCATTCTGGGATACAGGGCTGTCCATGCAAGTTCTTTCCGCCTATTTTCTGGTTGGAACACATATGATGTTTTGCGTGTACTTGACTTGATGCATACTTTGAATTAGAACCACACTGTGGCTGTTATTGATGAGTTTTCACAAGTCCACAAGAAAACAAGTACGCACAAGATATATATTGAGAAACGCCCCATTTGTCAAATTAAAACAGGAAACAACTCAAAAACACATAAATAAACACGGTTATATTTAGACTTACACTAAAGATAAAGACAGAGACAAGGTAAAACCAGAGGTCTAAGGCCTAAACACAGAAAGATGAGACAGAGGAAAGAAGAGGTAGGGAAACACCAAGGGAGCTACACTCATAAAAAATGAGTTCAAAATTGAAATTGAAGCTGAATACAGACCAAAGATTAAAAAAAACAAACACTAGAACAGTAATTAATCTTAGCAGAGATTTAAACTCCATAAACACTAAACAGTAACTAGAGCTCAAGAATCAACAAGAAGTGATGCTCAAGATACTGGAAATATAATGAAAATGAAGCAGAAATCCAAATATCCATAAAGACTAGAGCTCACATAATACAATAGAACTTAAGCTCAACAAACTAGGATTACCATGAAAACATGAACCAAAACACAGGATCACAAAATATAAATTCCTACTACAGAAACCATGAAGTAAAAGCAGAAATCAAAGATTCAGCAATATCACAAGAATTCAAAGAAATTACACTCCTTTTGAGAGTAATAAATAAATCAAAACAAAAACCAAGAACTTCAAAATGTCAAACAATAGAAGAATGCTAATTAAAAAAGAGAAACCCAGACTTAAATATATTCACAAAAAAACCATCTTAAACTCAGACAGATAAGAGCCTAGAACCATGACACAAACATTAAATTCCATGTCAAACTGACCCAACTTCTATGTCAAGGATCTTCACTGTTGATGAGAGTTGGGTCTCTGTACACAGTCCAGACCAAATTACTTTCTTGAATCTGAGGACCTGCAGTCGCCAGAGTGTTGTGCACAATGAATTCATCCCTCAGGGTCAGACAGTGAGTGTCAAGTTTTAGTTTAGTGTCCTGAGAAGTCTGAGGGAGAACATTCATCTAAAAAGACCTGAAATGTGGCTGAGCCCCTCATATAATAAGAGCCTTACTCTTGCCACATATAACTTTGTTGAGCTAGAGAACAGCATTTTTTTGTCAGGAGAAGTGATTCATAGAAATTCAAGTCTACAAGTGAGCTGAATGCAAATTCCATTTAAATTCAGAATATAAAGCCAAATTTAAATGAGCAGCTTTCATGTGGGAGCAATGTAAACTGCTTAGATATGCTGCATGTTTTCTCACTGTGTCTGTGATTCCAGGCACCAAAATAGTGAACATTTTCTAAGCTGTCTCTCTTTCTCAGTAACAAGCATAGATGTTTCACCATCTCTGAGTCCCTCCCCATAAATAATAATAAATCCTTAGCATTGCAGACATTGTTGCCTTAAATCTGGACCAAACAAACAGCACCTTTTCAGTGAATGGACTTCATTGCTGAGTGACTACTGAGTGACAATGTCAGTCATCAATACTCTGCAATATGTTTAAAGATAGCATCATACTGAAATTAGTATAAAGAAATTATACAGTCATCTCAATTCCACAGTAATGATAGTTTAGAGGTAACAATTTTCAGGCACATTTTGATAGTAATAGTGTTCTTGGTGTGAAGTGCTTCCACCACTGACTGAATGTGGAGCAGAAGTTTGTTGAATAGATAGACAGATGAGATGACAATATATGAGGAGAGAAGGTGAAATAGATAAAAAAGTTACTTTCACTGTTTTCCATCCTTTTATGAAGCTTAAAGTCAAAATATTGAGATTCAATTTCATCATCTTCTTTAAAATCCTTGTTTAAAATCTGTTTCAGCTCTCATTAGGCTGTTGAAATGGTGTTCATCGGTTTGCTTTGAGTCCATTATGGCCTTTGCATTTTTATGAGTGGACCCTTATAATTTGTCTTTTTGGCTTTGTTTGATTTTACACTTTGAAGTTGATTAACTGCAAACTGGGCTTTAGAACATGTAGTGTTACTATTTTGCACTGTTTTTCAGCATGGTTCTATCTTTCTTAAAGAGATTTGAATATAAAGTTCTGTCTTACACTTCGTACTTGAAGTTTAATGGAGAACCCCTGTGATAAACACTGGGTTTGGGGCAGTTAACGGTTGCTTTTCATTTCTCTGATTTTTAGTTTAACTGAATTGTTCTGTAAATGTTCATCCCAAGTTTCATGGCTGCTAAATAAGTCAGACAAAAGCAATTTTCTTTCTTTCCTTACATGTCAGCACCTCTGTTATTCTATTGTTGCAGGTATGCATTTATGTAGTATGTGTAGACTTGAGCCATAAAGCTTTGGATACTGAATTTTTCAGGTCCAATGTGTGAATCCTGTTGTGTAGGTGTTTGTTTGTATGGTGTGTGTGCTTTCCAGTGTCTTCCTCTGCTAGTGATCACCTTGACCTCTATGCCCACTATGTGTTGCTTATTTCCCACAGCCATGACCTTTAACACTAAGACACACGGACATGTTCACATACCGCAGGAAAAAATACATTCTTTACCATCAGACCGAAGGTTTAAGATAATTTAAAAATATTCCACTTCAGCAAAGACGAACCCTGCTTGCCCTCCGTTGCAGCATTTATCTAATGCATAGATTGACAGGATTGACAGGTGGGTGAAAAGTTTAGACAGATAGGTAGAAGTTGGTGACTTGTACAGAAGGTGATTGATAAATGTATAAGTACAAACAATAGTTCATTTTTTCCATGGTAGAACAAAAATTAAAATCTGTCAAGAAGAGCTTAGTACTGTGGAATTAACAATACTAGAAATGAAAATGATGTGAAAATTTCCCTCTCTTCTAGTCACTATTCTCTCCTTTCCACCCCGGTCTCCTCCTCCTCCACCACCTCCTCCTTTTCTCTCCTTTTTTATGCTTCCCCACTACAGCTAATTGGGGAGATAAAGTCATTCTGCCAAGAATGCGTGTGTGTGCAGGGGCTTGTGTGTGGGGTCGTTTAGAGGTGTAATACTCTACATAATGCAGTTCGGTTGGGTTGCTTCTGTCTCTTCTCTTTCTTCTTTTTACATCTGTTCTTGTTAGTCATATTTCATTCTTCACTTTCCTTTTTTGTTTTTGTTGTTTTTCTTTCTTACTCTTTATCTGTATTTTTTAATCTTTTCTTTCTTCCTCTTGTCAGTTACAGAAATCTTGCCTGTCCAGAGCTGTTTAGCAATTAAAATATAGTGTGTGTGTGTGTGTGTGTGTGAACATCTTTACATCTTTATTTTGTTTAAATTAAAACAATATTAAACAATTAGTATCACAGCTGTTCTCATTATTTCAAAATGAGCAGTTACGAACTGAGAGAAAAAAAGACTGTTTTCATGTCTGTGTTAAGAGAGAAATGTATTTGTGCAGATGCATTTAATTTATGAATGACTTCTCACATAACAGTGGTGGTCATTACAACCTGAGTGCAGAAGTTATAGACCACCAAAATATTATGTAAGGCGCTTTCAAGGAGATTGGATAAATATCTTCCTCAGCTGATCAATGATGACCAACAGGAGTTTGTGCAAAGAAGACAAGGGTATCACAACGTTAGGAGAGTATTGAACATACTTCACGAGAAGCATAATGCAACAGATACGGCAATGTTATCAGTAGATGCTTGCCAAGCATTTGATAGGATAGAGTGGAGCTACCTTTTTGAAGTGCTCCGAAGATTTGATTTAGGCAAAATGTTTCTTAAGTGGATCAGACTATTATACTCAAACCCAGCTGTGGAGATTTTAACTAATAATACCATTTCGCGACCCTTTAGCTTACAGAAGTCCACGCGCCAGGGCTGCCCT
>VUQH01085420.1:0-13146 GCA_015106775.1 Etroplus canarensis
GGTATGCAATGTGTTAACAGTGAATATGAAGTAAAGGTATATACATACATACATACATGCATATGCACACACACACACACACATATATATATATATATATACATACACATATATATATACACACATACGTACATACATATACACTCACATATGTTTTAGTCTGTGATATTCTTAATCTGCAATATAATAACAATCAATGCATATAATGTTGTAAGTCAGTGGGTCCCCTCCTTTTTGACTTCCTTTTTTTAAAGTTGCATATTTCAATAACTGGTGAACTCTTTAAGGAGTTAATGAATTTTGTAATTGAAAGGATGACCAAATTATTTATAGAAATCAGAAGAGATATACTCAGAAAAGAGTAATGTAATAATTATATGTAGCTTGAGCTGTGGTGTGTTTTTTTGAGGTTTCCAGGATACCGTGGGTAGAGAGTGGGTCTCAAAGAGTGGCCTCTACACAAAGGGATGGGAGGGGACAGCAATCAGTGGAAGGTATAATTTCCATGTAGGTGTTAAACAGAGACAAGGTGTAACATCAAAGGTTTGGAAGGCAAGAGTAGGGTGATAAGATCAAGGACTAAGCAAAAAAAGGTGATAGGCTTGAAGGGGCAGACATTCCAGGAAATAAGGAACTTCTTCTGTGAAGTTGTTAATGTGAAACTGTTAAATGCAAACTGTGCCTGTCTTGATAATCTTCTACAAGCACAGCATTTCAAAACTGTTGATACGATTGTAAATCAGTTTATAAGTTTTCCACCTTTGATTGAAGCAGTTGGTCTAAAACTTTTTGGGTGTGTGCCACTGGTGGGGTGCGAGCTACCAGGTATTAGGTGAAACTAAGGTGAATAAATATGGTTTATAACATAAAAAAGAAAAAAGCAAACATTTGCTAATGCTACTGTGCTGATAATATGAATTTTTACTTAAGTAAAAATCAGTGTGAAGCCTTTTTATTGTTAGTGACTGATGGAATTCTGGTGTGTGGGATGTGCATATTTGTGTGGTGTGGGGTGTGAACTTTTTGGTTTCAGAAGTAGGGCATGCTAAAAAGTTTGAGAACCACTGGATTAAAGCTTTTGCTCACCTTTGCTGACCTATGCTATATGGACAAAAGTATTGGGCCCAACCTCTTAATAATTTAAATCAGGTGTTTCATTCAGTCCCATTGCCACAGGTGTATAAAATCAAGCACATAGCCATTCAGAATTAAGCAATTTCCCCCCGGGAATTAATAAAGTACTTTGATTGATTGATTGACTGAGTGTGAGAATGCTTTTAAAACATTTGTGAGCGAATGGGTCGGTCATGTAATACAGTAAGATGCCACTGTTGCAATAAGTCAGTTCATTAAATTTTTTCCCTCCTAGATAGAGTCTGGTGTGGAGGAATCTTGACTGCCCCACACAGAGCCCTGACCTCATCCTCCTTCCAACACCTTTGGTATGAACTAGAATGGAGAATGCAAATCAGGCCTGCTCATCCTGCATCGGTATCTGACCTCACAAAGGCTGGATGAATGGGCAAATACTCCCACAGACACACTTCAAACTATTATTGAAAGCCTTGACAGAAAAGCGGAAGCCCTTATGCGGAAGCTCTAAAGGGGGCAAACTCTTTATTAATGCCTATAGATTTAGAATGAGACATCATAAAAGTGCAGTGGTTAGCACTGTTGCCTCACAGCAGGAGGGCCTGGGTTCAAATCCAACAGCCGGCTGCCTTAAGACTTTTCTGTGTGGAGTTCTCCCTCTGCATGTTCTCCCTGTGTTTGCATGGGTTCCTGTAGGTCTAATGTGTATGTGGCCCAATACTTTTGTCTACAGTATATAACTTTCCTGTATATGCAGGGTCCTGGGGGAACGCTATATCATTTCACTGTGTATTTATATGTAGTTGAAATGACAATAAAGTAATCCAATCCAATCCAATATGCATTTTGTAATTAGAACGTGACATTACTTGTATTTTCACTTCATTTTGCAATGGTGCCCTTATTTATATTATTATATCAAATGGGGAAAACATTTAAATAACCATACACTTACTTTTAATTTTCTCTATTTACAAGGCTATACTGCAAAGATTGCTTGGTTACGCTTGTTCTTTTATTAGATTTAAACACAGTCATTACAATGTCAGGCCAAAGGACATTTGCCTCTTATTCACACTGAACTTGGAAAAACTGGATTTAAAAATTTTGCTGCCTACAAATGGAACAAGATACAAAAAACTATGATGCTGTATTCTCTGATTTCATTGGAACATTTAAAAAGGGTTTATTTATTTATCTGTAAATAACCCTGTGCACATGCTTTTTGTAATTTATGGACATGTACACTGCATCTGTCTGTATACCGGTTTGCTTAAAGTCTAAATGTTTTCTCCCCTGAAAAAGAGATCTCAATCTCAATGAGATAACGTTTATAAATAAATAATTTACTACTACTACTACTAATGATAATAATAATAATAATTATTATTATTATATTAATCAACAAGCTGATCATCTGTTCAATTACAAGACATAAGTTTTGATCCTGTGCTATCGCTGAGTATGTTAATTTAAGAATAATGACATTTATCATGCCCTTATAAAAGTGTACGGTAGCACTTCACTATTCCCAAGGCTATGTATCTATCTGTAGTATTACACAATGCGTTTATAATGATATTACATTATTTAGGCTTATGACTATTGTCATGAATTTTTATAAGCATTTTTTATTGTGCCATATTGCCCAGCTAAACCAGTAAAAGCTGTAACTGTAGCCTAATTAAATGACAGCTGATGCTGTTCGCTCCAGTAAACTGTCATCTCATGACAGCAAAACAGAGCAAAGTTAATGTTGACACACTCCGTTTTACTTTCTGTGCCAACAATAATATCTAATCTTTCAATTCATATGGATTTTGATATTTTAATTTCTCATAAAAGTTGGGTTAAAAGTTCAAGATAAGAACTGGAATAAGGTAAACGGATGCAAATGTCTATCAGTGAAACTGTCAAGTCATTCAGACTAAGCAAACAACTTCAGCTTTTTCTACAGAAAGAAGAAATGAAAATGAGCAGTGAGTGACTTGATCATCAAGCCTACCTAAAGCACTACATTGGCATCACAAGACAATTCATGTTCTCTAGTTCTCTGTGTAATTTGGGCTGTCAGATTGCCTTGGCTCAGAACATGAGGCATATGATGTGTTTATCCATTGAACAAAAGTGTATTGTTGCCCCGATTAGCCATTTATAGCCTGAGGCCATACAGGTCTCAAGCGTGTTTCAGTCAGCCCACCAGCCACTGTGGTGAAAGTTCACAGCTAAAGTAGGTGTACTGAATTTCCAGCCTCTTTTGCCTATTTTCCTGTCGTGGATATCCAACACGATGCTTGCACATGGCAACAGATAATTTCACATTTTTAAAATTACCCCAGGTTTATTTGAATGCTTTCATTAGTTCCAGTAAGCATGCTCCATGCCATGTGAAATGAGGCTATATAAGGTGATTGGGACACAGCCATCCCCATTGTTATGCTTGGCAGAAACAGCAGGATCCAGTTGTGGTTGTTTGTGTGCTGGAGGAAACTAAACAGAGAAGTCTGTCAGAGCAGCTCTGAGACCATGTGAAGAGCGACTGATGGAACACTTGACCCAAAGCGAAGTTCTCAATTTGAACTGTCACACACTCTTATGACACAGCTCGAGGCATGCCATCATGAGTGTTAGACTACACAGTAAACACATTCATTCGGTCATGCATTGTAAAGCACAAACCAGCTCTTGAACAAAAAATTTATTAAATAGCTTTACAAAAATGCTTGTGAGTCAGGCTATACCCTCCTCTTATTTTGCCCAACTCTATCCACAGAACACGCACAGATGTTGACAAGTTAACTTGCTTTAGCCAGTTACTATAACTCATTGTGTATTGCCTACATTTCTGTTGTATGCAAGATGCAATTTAAAAAGTTTTAACTCTGCACATTTTATACCAAAAACCTTACCCAACTTTAATCTGGCTACTTTCATATGCTTGTTTAGTTCTGGATTGCTTTCAGGAATCCTGGCACCTTCAAATAGCTGTCGAGAAGGCCTGTTGTGACCACTTGTACATACCTATGTGGGATTTTTTTGCACAGACAGGAAACATCAACATCTGCGTTAAACTGACCTAACCCGCATGTTGAGGATCACAACTGGAGACAAGAGCTGCATCTCTGGCTAGGATCCTGGGATGTCATTGTCCAAGCCTGAAGGATGGTTGCATCAGGTAAGGAAGGCAACCAAGAACACGGCTGGTGCCTTTTTCTGATGTTCATGCAGATGTGTGCTGATTTTATCCTCCAGGGTCAGACTAAGTGAGGACATTCATCAAAAGCAACCTCAATAGTGTGCTTGCTCACATCGCATTCGAAAGGTAAAAGTTCTTTTGGCCACAACCACATACTTGTGGCTTTCTAGCTGTGCTGCTCACCAGATTTACATCTCTGAAACTTTGTCCTCTTTCCTAAAAAAATAATTAAGGTTAAAGGGTTGCCGTTTTGACACAGTGAAGAAGACCAGTGCACATCACAGATGCGCAAAACACAAGTGGTTAGAACAGGATATCCAGGGAGCACTCTCAAAATAGCAGGAGTATGAGAAGCATTAAAGCATGAGAAGAGGTCAAATTTTAATCAAGGACCGTTTTTACTTTCTATGGGTGGAGTCACTAAACGTTTTAACCACGCTTTGTATTTAAATATTTTGCTTACACACAACATAATTTACATGAACTAAGCCTTGGTATCCCTATTGTAGCCCAGCTGGGGTTGTTTTGGCACAAATAACTGGCCTTCATCCCACAGTCATGATGCACATCAGTCATATGTTAAGTCACTTTTCCATGCAACATTGACATTCACATTTTTTGTTATTGTAAACAAATGAATTTCCAGACAAGATGTCCTTTGAAAATGAATGGAAACAGTTTACAAATGGAATGAAATACAAGAATAATATCTCAATTATGACTCAAGTCTGTACATAATGTTCAGACTGACTTTTTGATATGCATGGCTGTCTGAATTATACAAGACTGACATTTTTAAAGAACTATTTTTAAGATATTGGTTTAAAGATCGCACTGATTATTCTTATTGGATTTTTATCTCTTAAACCAAATAAGACTTTGTTTTTAGTCAACATGAAAGAGCCTTTTTGTTTTGAACTGAGATTCAGATATAAAATGGTCAGTGTGGTTTTGTAGTGCCTCACATAAATGAAGTTTCATTGTAAAACATTCACAGTCACATCGCACACTACATTTATCATGTTCCATGATACAGCTACATGTCCACAAACACCATCAAGCACCAGCCGAGTCCCCCCACCAGAAACATGGTGATTTGCATGCTGTAGATAATCAGGTCATTAAGCACGCCCAAGTCCAGGCGCCGGTGCCCCAGCAAAAGCAGAATGACAGACAGCTTGTACTGCAGCCGCAGGAGCACACGCACGCTGATGTACTGCAGGAAGAAGAGAGCAGAGAGTGACACCCAGAGCAGAGAGGTCAGCAGACTGCAGCCGAAGTACAGGAGGAAGCGGAGGAAGCTGTACATGCAGCGGGAGCGCAGGTACAGGTCGAAGTTATTGTACTTGGTGCGCACTAGCTTGGAAGTGTGTGTCGACCCACAGGCCGAGTGCATGCAGGTGGTGTGGGGGCCATGGAAACTGCGCACCCGGCGTGGGATGGGGATCACAGGCATGGGTGGGCTACAGGAGCCCAGCACAGTGTACAGGAGTCCTGGTTCTGGGTGTCAAAACTGCTTCTGGGAAGGCAGACAGCTTCATTAGACTGGCTCTCAGGCGAGGGGCCCAGGATGCTCGTGTATCTCTGCTGTTGCCTCCAGTCTTCAGAGGGTTCTCCTTAAAATGGAACAAGGTTCTGCAAAGAAACTGCACTGTGAACATACTTTCAAATACAATTTCAAAATGCACAATGTCACACTTACGAGAAATGCAGGCTTGTGCAAACAACAGCACGGAAATGTATAAAAAGGGAGCTACTGATCATCTTTGAATGACTAAACCACAGCTAGAACACAGCATCTTCCACCCTTTCTCCATATTGTGGTCTAGAAACAAGTAATCGTGCAGAATCTTACATGCAATACTGTGACGTCTTCCTCCACAACAAAACAAAAATATCACAGCTGTTTGACTCTCAGACGTCTGGAGACCTTTTTCATATCATTAAGAGCTGACTATGACGTTCACACGGGCTTTATTTCCCCCTTTATTCTCACGATAAAACCTATAGATCAGACAGCCACAGCCAGCCGGTGCGTTTACGTTCTGTCGCAAAATATACGAGTCATCCTGCTGTGACGGCAGCTGCCGAGTTAAAGGGGAAGCGCTCCTCAAGGAAGGGCGTCTCGTTTGGATTTCAGGCTGGGAGGCTCTTATTTACCGCCGGTGCTGCTTCACAGGTCTTTCCGCAACTGCAGTGCAAATATCACACGCGGTTTGTACAGTATCTTGTAAATATTTATGCACCACGAGTCGAAGTTGAACGGCGTGAGTCTACTATGTCTGCCGCTAGGTTCAGAATCTCACAAAAAATGTGACCTTTAGACCGCATCTCTTATGAATTAATGGCATTTAGAAGATCGGCATGCAGGGTCCCAGTAAGTCACAAGATGTGGGAATATCTTCCTTGCAGCGTGAGAGAAATGTAACTACAAACACACAAGATGCAGGGAAACTAAAGCGCGAGAAGCAACAGTTAACTGACAGTACTGTGCAAAAGTCTCAAGGCACCCCCCTCATTTCTTCATATTTTGCTTCCAAGCTGCCAGACTGTTTTTTTCTTTAAATGGTCTCGAGCAAAAGTTCTCCTGGCTTTTCTGAAGGTCTTTCAAAGTTTTACTTTGGACATTGGCTGCTTTTTCCACTCATTTTCAGTCCAGTCCCTGTGCCTGACCATTTTCAGAGGAATGTTTTTTGTTTGCTAAGCCACTTAACACTGACCTAGGAATGTTCCAAACTTAAAAAAAAAAGCATCTAACACAGCTGATGAACCAGTGTTGTTTATTCATAACAGACAACTTAGTAAATAATCAATTTTAAACCGTGTCTTGCGGCACTTTGTTACTAGCAACTGGTGTAAAAACACAATTTGTTACCATTTCTTCAGCTGAATCTAAAAAAAAAATGCCGAAGATAAAGTTTAACAGCCATTCCCATAGAGCTGTTAACCAAAATTTGGCGCATATCAGCATGGCGTGCAGTATGCCCTTAAAAATTTGAGGAAACTGGAAAAGTGGCAGGCTGTCAAGAAGCAAATCAGGGAGAAAAGGCTGAGGTATGCCAAATTACACAAAAAAAAAATCCACTGAATATCGTTAGCGGCAGGTCTCGTGGAGTGATGAATCAAAATTTTAATATTTTAGAATTAATATGTATGGAGGATGTCAGGAGAGAGGCAAAAGAGAGGCAGAGGCAAAAGAGAGGCAGAGGCTCTGCTATGGCCACATTTCAGCCAGTGGTGTTCTGAATCTTGTCAAAATTGATGGAATTATGAACACAGAAAAGTACCAACAGATTCTGAGCCACCTTGTAATACTGTCTAGAAAGTGTTCTGCTTCATTTTCAGCATCATCCCAAATACACGGCCAATGCAGTAAAAGTCTACCTGGACAGACAAACACAAAATGGAACACTGTCAGTCATGGCTTGGTCTCTACAGAGTCCAAAACTTGACACTATTGAAGCAGTGTAGGATCATCTTGACAGAGAATGGAACAAAAGGCAGCCAACATCCAAAGAAGAGCTTTGGAATGTCCTTCAAGAAGCCTGGATAACAATTCCTGTAGACTACTTTAAGAAATGGCAAGCTTGTCTAAGAGAGTTCAGGCTGTGTTGAAGAATAAAGGTGCTCATACAAAATATTACCTTTCAAGCTTATTGAAATTGTACAAACTTTTTTTTTCAAAGCCAGACTAAAACAAACAAATCCCAATCTGAAACCAAAACTTAAGCAAATTAAAAGGAAAGTCACTGAAAAGGCAAAACTGTATAACATTTTTATCATTAAGTAGGTGTGTCCTTAACCAAATGCTTGGTTACTCCCTTGTATTCGCCCCAAGGGGTCGCCACTGCAGATTAATCCACATTGGTAATTTAGCAGAGGTTTTACGCCAGATGCCCTTCCTGATGCAACCCTCCATGGTAAGAGGGGCTTGTGTCCCCACCTGGAATCAAACCAGGGATCTTTCGCTTGGAAGGTGAAGGTGTTAACCACTACACTACAGGAACAAACAATCATGCAATAAAAGGTACCCTTTAATATAGGACCACTGTATTACGCTACATTAGTTTACCTTGGACTGTTTAACTTGTGTGTGTTAAAGAAGCCACCAAACTGGGGTCCTATACCTACAGCCATTCTACTGAAAAGACATTGCAAAGGGGATGTTTGTATCTGTCTGTAAACTGAACACAACGTTGTGCAATGTGTGAATGTGCACATCCTCATAAGTGTGTGTATGTGTGGCGCATAAACATGGTCAGCTTTTCACCCTGTATATCACATAACCTTCCCTGGGCAGATTTATTGGTTAGCCCAAGGATTACATCTCTGGTATCTGTCAGCAAGCCAGATGGCAGCAGGTGACCATAAGTCATAAAAAAATGCAGGCATTTTTTTGAAAAAAAAAAAGAGGAGTTTATTACAGTTGTTAATAGGGTGCTGGGTCACTTTGCTGAGAATTTAAAGGTGTATTATGCAAAATTAGAAAAACAAACCTATAATGGTTAATCAAACACATAAAGCTGTCACTGAGGCTGGATATATTAATCTGTGTACTTTGCTTTCACATTATGATTGAGTTTAGTAATGAAATCCATAGCATAATAATTTGAGTGGTAGCCAAAGCCTGAAGTCAGCTCTGGCCTTACAAATTAAATGGCTGTATATTTATTAAAAATGGAGAGTATTTCCTGTTCTCACTGCCATGCACTGTTTTCAAAGCGATTTTCATTATAAGTTTGCAGTGGTTCATTTCACTACTTAACTCAAAAACTGGTTTTAAAAAGACTCCGGTTTTCGCTGTATTTAATAAATACACTATGGTACTACACAGTTTATACAGCACTCTTCAAGGTGCCATAATGCTGGCATCTGACAGTTAATGAATAATAAGTCAAATAAAATATGTTCTCATTAAAACCAAAATTTCTGCAGCATTATGTACAGTCTCAGTCTGCATCATAGCTGTAGTAGAAAGCTAGCCTGAGGCAACTGAGGGCAGCCTTTAAACCCACTCACCACCAGCAGCCATCTACTTTCTGTATGTTGCAGACAGCATTGTTAAATCATACAGTTACCTAAATTGCTTCCTTTAGTGAGGTATTTTCCATGAAGGTTTTTGCTAAAGAGTTCTTAAAAGCTCAGGGTCACGACAGAGCATATATTGGAAGTGCTGCTTTGAATGCTGTATTTCATTTGCTTGCTCGTGTAATCATGTTGCTAATGTATAAACTTGATCTTTGGGTTATCAGTGTCAGCGAGAGACAATTTCTATCCAAGATGAAAGAAGAAAAAAGCCTTCATTTTCACTTTTAATTGAAAATTGTTGCCTCAGAATATTTCTCGCGTTAGAGCTAAACATTGATTGACCATAATTATCTTTTTGTCATACCTTCTTCATGGACATTGTGATCACAACCCAGTCATATACCAGACCAATAATTTACCTGCAGTCATGCATGTTCTTTTCCAAATCACCTACACACACTTCAACTAAGATGTTGAAAACTTTTTATTTGATAGCTGTCTTGCATGCCGAGATTGTCTTTAGATTTTGAACTCATGTAATACCTCAATGTACTGTAAACCACTGAAGTATCTAAACTGCCAGTTCTATTCCTGCTCTGAATTGGGTCTTTGGATAACTTTGGAACCAAAGCTTGCTGCACAGGTTATTCAACTGATTCGACTTGGCAACAAACTTTCCTGCCTATCTTTCTCTGTAACTCCCCTTGAGATGTGAACTTTTAATGGACTGCAGTATTCTCTGGTTAGAAGATAAATAGTGAACATTTAGAAAAATGTCTTGGAAGTGAAGAGACAGATTCCATTGGCACAGCAGAAAAGGTCACACGTGAAAGATAAAAAGCAGGCTGTTACAATGAGCCAAATGGGATACAAATGTGAGTGCTGGAATATGACGTTACATTTTTTTATTGATGGAAATCCAAGAATGCAGTAACTTAGAAGTAGTCATAATTCACCTTTTCAACTGACTGATCTATACATGACTCATTATAGAGCAAAATAATGGATGTGTTTAGTTGAGAAAGATCTAATAAATTATGCTCACAGGGTCATAGAAGATTTTTCTAATCTGTTTCTGTAAATGTCTGTCATGGAGTTTATTTTTGCTTGTGTCTTCTTAAGCATTTATTCCTTGTATTAATAAGGAACAACTGGACGAGACTTTGTCAGTGCATGGCATTGAGATAAACACATGAAAGAAAACATTTTGATTTTCGACCACTTGGGGGAGCTGTTTGCCCAGCTTTCATCTCGAACAGCTCACTAAAGGGCACAGCACCAAGTTATCGCCCCTTTTTTTCCTGCAGGCTCCTTTAAACTAAATCCAGCTCCTATGCTGTTGCCCTTTCATAAATTAATACATTTACTGTCATTAGAGCTGCAGATGCCTCCAGATGGTGCCAAGTTTAGATGATGGCTTCCCCCTGCATCTGCTTAATAACTGCTCCCAAGCCGAGGAAGCTCCTATGCATCTTACCATTACCAAGAAAAATGATGTCAATAAAGTAGATGATAGTGATTTAGGCATCCAAGTGCTCTTGTAAAGGATGTATACTAGTTCTAATCATGCATTATGGCAATATTATTGACTCATATTTTTATTTTCCAAAACATGCAGACCTTTAGAGCATTGCCTCATCTTCATGGAGGTTGGGGTTATTCAGGGGAATGCAACTGAAAGATGGTGCTTTTAAAATGTTCTCACTAGGGCTACTTCTTCGTCCACTGACAAACTGTGGAAGACCGAATCTATTCTGTAATTGCAGCCTTGTGGGGAAGCAACTGCAATCCACAGCTGAAGCTATCCATACTCCACCTCCAACCCTCAAAAACCTTTGCCAGTACATTGCTACTGTGACCCAAAGAGTGTCAAGAGTAAGCAAGATTAAAGGGGCAACATGTCAAAATCCTCTTTGACGCCTTCAAATGCACTTGGGCTAAATCAATTAATTCATTAACTAAGTAGAGGTCACAGCCAGTAGTTGAGCAAAGACAAATTAAATCAATTAGTTGGGCTTATAAGATGAGGAAGACTTTAATTAGTGAAAGTTTAATCAAAGCCATTTTTGCACTGTGCTGCATTATGAAGCAGCTCAGTGGATCTTCTATCGAAAGATCTATTGGGCTTGTCAGATGAAACTTTGGCCGCATACTATAAAAATTTAGAGTGTGTGGTTGTCCCTTGGTCTGAGCATCTGTTTCTGTTGAGTAATCATTTAACTCTTGAAAAATACAAATCATAAATAGATGAATAAATTAAAAAAATTAAAATTTGATAAAAGGCCCAAACAACCAACCAACTCCCATGACAGTAGAGGATGCCAAGCCTCAGAGAAAAAAAAATTAAGTCCCCAATTAAACCAATTAAAATAAAACATGATGCATGCAGTTCGGTCACACAGTTGCTTCCAAGTTTCTTTGCTATATAAAGATGAATTATTATTAAGGAAATACCTACAGGCCTATGCAGTGTTTCATCATCTCTTGTGCATGTGTTTCCCTTAAGTGCATGCATCCCCTTGTGTGTTTCATAATCTTGTCAAGCCATCTGTTGTCATTAAAACCTTGCACTATGGATACCACGCATTTATCAGGCCAGATGTTACTTTAAACTATTGTATGTTGAAATGTCACTACTTATGTCATGCAACCTCTAGACAAGTTTACTGCACTTGGCCAAACATGAAAATGATAACTCTAAAAAAGATTAAGTGTTAGATACAGTATTTTATTTTATTTTATTTTTTTTACTTTGAGACCTTTAAACCATGGTAAATGCTAATGCTACTCTATATATAGTGATAATTTTTACATATGGCAAGCTGCTAACTAGGTTAAAATTATTGAATGGAACATGATAAAGTTCATAGGGGTTGCTGAGCTTTCTTTTTACTTTGTGTCCTTGTTATGTCTGTTTGTCAGTCCTGTCTCCTCTCTGTCCCAAGGCACATGTGGCTGGATTGGGCCAGGCTAGTGTTAATCCTTGGCATAAGGGGGCTAGGCTGGATTATCAGATGATGCAGAAACATCTGTATGGATGAACGAGAGGGCCGTGAATTTCAGACCCAGAAAAAACGGCTCCCTTAGATGTATGGTGACCTGCAGGGGGCAAAACGGCAGCAGAGGTGAGGTCAGAGTGAAAGCTACTGTGTAGTGCAATTTCCCAGCTTGGGATCAATAAAGTATATGTATTTATCTATCTAGTGGGAAAGTGGGAACCAGATTGTAGAATCCACTTTGTTTTTAGTTAAATTATTTTTCCTGTACAAAAAAACTTGCAGTAATCAAACCTTTGTGAGTTTTTAATGTATAATATGCATTTTCTGTCACTAGAAAGCTTCCTCAATAAACCAATCAAATACCTAGTTTAATGACATTATGAAGTACCATGTTCTTGGGGGAACTGTTCTCTTAACCACCACTGCCAATGAAAATGCATTGACCGGCCACTTCATTAGATACACTAGGCCTGGGTTTGTGGCATAGATTACACAAGGTGGTGGAAACATTCCTCAGATATTTTGGACCATATTGGACCATATTTTCTGGCTGCACATCCATGATGTGACTCTCCCATTCCCAAAGGTGCTCTACTGGACTGAGATCTGGTGACTGTGGAGGCATTTCTGTACAGTGAACTAATTGTCATGTTCAAGAAACCAGTTTGAGATTATTTGAGCTTTGTGACATGCAGCATTATCCTGCTGGAAGCAGCCACCAGGAGAGGGGTACATTGTGGTCATAAAGAAATGTACATGATCAACAACAATACTTAGGCAGGCTATGGCATTTAAATGATATTAATTTTGTACTAAGGGCTCAAATTGTGC
>VUQH01085421.1:0-14098 GCA_015106775.1 Etroplus canarensis
AAGTATTTTTAGTATAATAACCATAACATGAAGTATATGAAGTATAATAACCATAACATGAAGTATAATAACCATAATATTAAGTATCTGAAGTATAATAACCATAATATGAAGTATATGAAGTATAATAACCATAACATGAAGTATCTGAAGTATAATAACCATAATATGAAGTATAATAACCATAATATGAAGTACCTTTAGTATAATAACCATAACATGAAGTATATGAAGTATAATAACCATAATATGAAGTACCTTTAGTATAATAACCATAACATGAAGTATATGAAGTATAATAACCATAATATGAAGTACCTTTAGTATAATAACCATAACATGAAGTATATGAAGTATAATAACCATAATATGAAGTACCTTTAGTATAATAAGGCCCAGTTGAGCTCTTGCTCTGTAAGTTTGCTTCAGTAACAGTAGCAGAGCTCAGGAAACCCCGTCCTGCACTCACACTGTACTTTAACAAAAGTACTGGCAACACTGTCACCATGTACAAGTTAAAGCTGTCTGTACGCGTGCTGTGATCGCAGGTTACTGATGAAGTGTGCTGCTTTGAGCTGTGGATTTATCATGAGTGGATGAGAGCAGCAGCTGTAACACTGAGCACAGTATTCCTGCGCCTGTATGTGGGCAAACAGACGGTTACATGTTGCAGCACATCCTGGATCATGCTGGCCAGCAGCTGATCTGCTCTTACGGCTTTGTTTGTTTGTTTGTTTGTTTGTTTGTTTGTTTTTGCTCATTGCTCTTAATGAACTGTTGCTTGTGCTGTTGCTGTCTTTGTGAATTACAGCTCTTATAGGCTTTAGAGACAGGCTGGAGAGAGACAGAGGTGTGTGTGTGTGTGTGTGACACACATCCTGCTCAGATGTTTATTATCTGCTGACATGTTGATAACGGTAAATAACTCCTGAAGAAAACATTGCACAGTGCTGACCAGATGTGGACACAGGCAGCTGTTCCTGTGGGAGCAGCAACGCGGACAGGAGGCCCCGCGCTCACTGACTGCCCTCACCAACATGGCGGCTCCTGCGGTCCGTATTGCGTCGTGATTGTTTAACACTGGCGCTGATTGGTTAGCGAGCCGGAGTGAACGTAAAACTGACGCTTTGCGCCCCGTGAGTGGCTGACGGAGCTGCCAATCATCCTGAGCCGGCTTATGAAGTTGGGCGCGGTGTTGGGTGGGAGGTAAGAGCCGGAGCGGATGAGCGGGCCTGAGCGGGACTCCCAGCCTCACACCTCTGGCTGCTCTGCAGTGAGACCGGTGCGCCTGGGAACTCAGCTGGGGCTTGTGTGAACAGATTACACAGCAGGTTACATGTGTGTGTAGAAAAGTGTGTGTCCTGCGTGTCACGCTTTCAGCAGCGGCCTCCCATGTGTCACACAGGTGGATCCAGGGGCACGTCTAGAGGGGGCACATGGGGGTGGGGGCACGAGTCCCCCTTCAGTTAATAAGCTCCTTCAGTCGGATTTTAACTTCGTGTTGAAATATTTGTTCTCTCTTTGCCTCACAGCAAGAGGAACCAGCCGGCCGGCCAGCCCGGGCCCTTCTGTGTCAAGTCCCCCCTGTGTTTGCGTGGGTTCCCTCTGAGTACTCCAGCCTCCTCCCACAGTCCAAACACAAGCAAGGGTGTCCTTCTTCTCCACCCACCTCTTTTCACTCCCCATGCATTTATTTGTTACTGCTGCATAAATGTTGTCTCTGCTCTCCTTCCTCTCTTCTCTCTCCCCTCACCCCCAACCGGTCGAGGCAGATGGCTGCCCCTCCCTGAGCCTGGTTCTGTTGGAGGTCTCGTTCTGCTAAAAGGGAGTTCTTCCTTCCCACAGTCACCAAGTGCAGCTCACAGGGGTTTGTCTGATTGTTGGGGTTTTCTCTCTAATACTAATAATAATAATAATAATAATAATAATAACAATACATTTTATTTAAAGGCACCTTTCTTGACACAAGATCACTGTAAAAGTGGAGCAGTTAAAACAGTAGAAACATTAAAGAAGATAAATACACTAAGAGATACACATACATGGACACCAAGTTCAGTGTAACTGTACAGACAGTTGAACATGTTTCCTTCCTACAGACAATAAGAAAGCCTAAACAGATGAGTTTTTAGTCTGGATTTGAAGTGCTGAAGAGAACTAATATTGCAGAGATCCGGTGGAAGTGAATTTCATAGCTGGGGGGCAGAGTGGCTAAACGCTCTCCCACCCATGGTAATGAGACAGAAGGAATAGTCAGGTGCAGAGAAGATGATCTGAGGGTGCGAGAAGGTATGATGAAATGAATGAGGTCAGATATGGAGGAGCGAGGTGGTGAATGGTCTTAAAGGTAAGAATTAATATTTTATATTGTATTGGGTAGATAGTTTTCAGCCTGTACTGTACTGTACTGTACCTTACAGTGTGAGGCAGCTTGAGGCAACTTTTGCTGTGAATTGGTGCTTCATAAATAAAACTGAGTTGAGTTAGGTTAACTGGTGATTGTAAATTGACCGTAGGTGTGAATGTGAGTGAATGGCTGTAAAAGCGCTCTGAGTGCTCAGTTAGAGTAGAAAAGCGCTATGTAAGTACCGGTCCATTTACCGTTGTCTGCCTCTCTGTGCTGACCCTGTGGTGGAGTGGGGACCTGTCTCAGGTGTACCCCACCATGTCCCATGTTAGCTGGGACATTCTCCAGCCCCTTGTGACCTTGAACTGGATCAAGCAGAAAAAAAATGGATGGATGGACATTTTTTCTCCTCTTTGCACAACATTAAATGCTTGTTTAACTCTTGCTCAGCACCACTTTATGTAATAAGTCTGTAACAGGACACAGAACATAAGCTTTGAAACTCATACTTCTGATTAAACATTCTGATTTCCCCTGCATGTGTCCCCTGCACCACGCCATTTAAAAAGTCCTGGAGCAGCCTCTGGCAGGTGGGTGCAGTGGGCACAGCCTCCGTCACACCTCAGTGTGTAGAGAGAGCGCGATGGACCCAAATGCAGGACTCCAGGAAGCAAGTTTAAGTACTGTCAAGAATCCTTTAACTTCAGCAAAGTCCATAAGATACAACCTGGAAACTTGGAGAAACAGGAACAGAGGCTGACTACAGGGACCAACATCAACAACACAACACAGAGCAGGGGGGAAATACACAAACTAACAAACAAGCAACGGGAGGGAGAGGAGCACAGGCGGCAGTAAAGTAAAATGACAGTAAGACAGGAAACCAGGAACATAACTAAGAGTGAAAGCACACAACTGAACTTGACAAAGGACAAGAACACAGCAGGAAGACACTGAGGGAGCTAACACAACTAAACACAGTCAGGACCAAGAACAGAGACTCCGGCTAAACACAAGAAACACTGACTGACATTAAGCATAACTCACACACACGGAAACACGAGGAAGACACAAGGAGAACCAACGACAAACTGAGCATAGGCCGGGGCTAGAACTGGATCTAAACATAAACTAAGAATGCAATAAACAAATCACAAGAACCAAGAAACTAAAACCGTAAATAATCCTCAAGAAACAAGCAAAACCAGACTTGAAAAGCCAGCAGACCACTGGAAGAGCTGCTCTGCTGTGATGAATCCCAGTTTCTGCTGAGACTGCAGGGGGATTGTTGAATTCGTTTTCAGAAGCATGAATCCATGGACCCAACCTGGCTGCTGTCAGTGGTGTGAGGATGTGGTCAAATGTTCGTCTTTAGCCTCACAACTTCGCTTTTTCTGATGTCTGTCTCAATCACAGGAAAAAGTTGTCTTAAACAGATTTCATGAAACTGACAGAGAGTTAAGTAGACTTCACTGGTCTTCCTAATTACCACATCTGAAGTCATTTAAGGCTTTATTAAGTTAGAACCCTACAACAGGAGATCTGCAGCGTATGTGCAGGTGACACATCTGCAAAGAAAAAAAGCTACACACAATATTAGCTGGTTTACCTAACAAATAAAATATCATCACAAAAAGACACATAATTTAAAGTTTTTAATGATTTTTTAAGAAATCAGTTACAAAAAATGATGGAAGATGTAGTTTACGTCTTCTGTTATTTATATTAAAACTTAAACTGCTTTTTATGTAGTAGTAACAGCTCAGCAGTAGAGGGCAGCAGTGGAGAGTGTGTACAGTGAACAGATACAGTGTACTTGTACTAACTCTCTTGATTCTCTTCTGGGACGCAGGTAAGAGTAACCACTGGGTCATTGCATATCAGCTGATCCAATGCCTTCCACCTGACCTCCTCAGGTTTACCTTAAAACCTTCCAGGGGGAGGATACACTTCTTACACCAATGATAAAAAAATCCCAGGTCTCTATTGTAAAATGTATTGTATTATCCCCACAGTGGATTAATCCCCATTGGTAATTTGGCAGAGGTTTTATGCCGGATGCCCCTCCTGAGAGGGGCTTGTGTCCCTATCTGGAATTGAACCTGGAATTGGACCTGGAATGGTTCCTATTGTCAATAGTTCAAAAAATAAAAAAAATCAAGGGGTGTTTTTTAAATTTTGTAAGCATTTATTTATTTAATGTATTTTTTAAATTTATTTTTTATTTTGAAGTGGCCATTTTAAAATTCCATTAACTGGAAACCTGCTTGAGCCAGGTCTGTATCTGGTGCAGCATCTGTATGGATATAGACTCTAAGGAGTGTAGAAGCTAACCTAGGATGACTAAAACGTTTGGATGTTCAGTCTCTGACATGAGATCTGAAGGCCTGTGTACAGGTAGGGGACTGACATTTTGTTCAAGGCTTTTCAGATATATACAGAAGGTACACACAGTCCAAATCAGGTGACTGTTTCACAGAACTGTCATCCAACATCAGTGTGATATTCCCAAGGTAGGATAAGTTCAAACTAACTTTTTCAGAAAGAGCAAGTTTCTGCTACTATTATGTCCAAAATGTTGTGATGGTGTTCTCTCTCAGCTATCAACAAATCAATTAGTTAAACTATATAAAGAGATTAAGACATAAAGACCTGGATGGCCAGTAATCTTCTACTTTTAAATTCAGACAAACTGAGGTTATTTGGTACTAAAACCCTCAGAAACAGTCTTTCTAACCAGATACTTACTCTGGACAGCATTACTTTGGCCTCCAGTAACACTGTGAGGAATCTTGGAGTTATTTTTGATCAGGATATGTCCTTTAATGCTCACATTAAACAAATATGTAGGACTGTCTTTTCTCACTTCCTCAGTATCAGCAGAATTAGAAACATCCTGGTGAATAGTATGAAGGAGTATAAATAGTGAAAAGTAACATGTAGTGGTGTAAGAAGTTGCTGGGAGAAATCATGGTGGCCATCACACTGGTTAGTGGACTGTGAACTGTTAAAAAGAAATTTTACCACTCCTGTCTATCTTCTTACAGGTTCTCTCATCTCTGTTTCAGCGGCAAAGTGTTTGTGTCTAAAACCAGCTTCATGTGCTTAGGAAGAAAAAACTGGTCCAGCACACAAAATCACTGGACTCAAAGTTGCACCTCTGATGTGGAGGGGCAATTGCAAGGAACCCGTGATGACTATACAGATTCAGTCATGGCTCAGGATTTGTCCTGTTTTATTTGCTGTTTTATTATAAAATCGCTGGTCTCCTGTCTATTTCAGTTCCTCCCTTTATTTCCCTTTATTTTATACCTCTGTCCACTCAGTTAATTCCTCTACTCATTATACTGGATACAGTCCCCTGTTTCCTCTTGTCACTTGTACAGTCATCTCTGTACTTTCCAGGTGTTTCCTCCTAGCTCTGTTCTCATACTCAGTTACAGTAGAACAGTAGTACATTATAAGTACCAGTCCATTTTTGCACCACTGTCTGACACTTGTGGCTGAGTCGCTGTGGTTCCCAAACATTCCCACTTTACAGTGGATACAGTGACATCTGTTACTGTATCATGCTTCAAATAAGTAAGCTCTTTAGAACAACCCAGTCTTTGTAAAGGCAGACTGCATGACTAGGTGCATGATTTTATACACCTGTGGCAATGGGACTGAATCAGACAGCTGAATTCACCTGAATCAAGAGGGTGTGCACCTATCTATCAATCTATCTATCTATCTATCTATCAATCAATCAATCAATCAATCAATCAATCAATCAATCAATCAATCAATCTATCTATCTATCTATCTATCTATCTATCTATCTATCTATCTATCTATCTATCATGTAGGTCAGCACAGTTCAAAGTGCTTCATAGATGACTGACAAGTGAATAATAAGAAAACATAAAGTAATCAAACAAATGATATGCAATGATACCAATTCAGAATAAATTAAAAAGATGACACATCAAAGAAATAAACCTCTCACATTCTGGCTCACTGGACAGTCACTGTGCCATTTATGCAAGACTTGATAATGGGAGGCAAAGTGCTGGTGGGTTGCAGTTGCCCTCATTTGTTGCCCCACATAAGTTTACATAATCTGGACAACTGCACCTGCCAAAGCCCTTCATGGTCTTCTTTCTGTTTTTGCTGCCCTGCTAAAGAAATGGAGGAGGCTTGATGGGTCATCTCCTCCCAGGCATAATGTTCAGACCAGTTCAGTGAGGGCTGATTACAGTGTATGTACAGTACATCTAACAGTGACTTATGGGTGGGCCACATGCTTATAGGCACCCAAATGAAAGGCGCACAGACAGGTGACATACGCTCCATCTGTCCACATACACTACTGCCACCCTGAGTCTTTACCCTGAGTTGTTATTTCCCCTCCTGGGATTAATAAAGTACTCTGATTCTGAGTCACGGAGAAACGAAAAGATTCAGGAGATGGCTGACATCTGGAACTGTCCAAGGGCTGAGCTCCAGATGTCCTCGTCAGGAGGACACAGTCCCTCTGTGTCTAGCCCTGCAACAGTGATGTGCCACAGGACTGGGTTCTGAAGGTTCAGCTCCACTGACCTCTGCTGGTGGAGTTACAGGTACCTTTCCCAGGGTCCGAGCATGTGGGGATCCTCTCAGAAACAGTGCCTATAACATCTAAGTCATGCCAAGGATTCAGTTATTTATTTTTAAGAACCATTTCCACTTAAAAGAAATTTATCTGCAAGTGGTGTGTAAACACTCAGTTTGTCCGTGGCTGGCAGCATAAGCGCAGAATGTGTCGTGGTCTCAGGTTATAGACCCAGGGTCTCCAGTTTTTTGGAGGTTTTTTTAAATTGTGTGCCTTCGGCTGGGTTTCGTTGTTCTGATGCTCTTGGTTGAGGGTTGAGTTTGTGATTCTGGTTTGGATTTCATTTTCATTCCAGTATCTTGTGCTTCAGTTCTTTTTGGATTTGAGTTTGTGTTACTGTTTAGTTCTTATGAAGTTGAATTTGTGCTAAGATGATTTATTCTAGTATGGTTTTTCAATCCTTTTGTTTGTTTGTTTGTCTGTTTGTTTAATTCAGCCTCAGGTTGTACTTTGAGTCTGTTGTTTGTGCTTAGTTCCCAGTGTTTTCTTTTCTATTCCTCCCTCTGTCTTGTCTTTCTGTGTTCCCCAATATGAGTTACTTCTGCCAAGGAGCTTGTTTTTTGTTTGTTTGTTTGCTTGCATGCTTGTTTGTTTGTTAGCATGATCATGTGAACAGTAACAAACAGATTGGCATGGATTTTTTTTTAGCAGAAGTGGCCTTGGTCCAACTTAAAAGTGATTAACTTCTAGAGTTGATGTGGATCTGGATCCAGGAGGGTTTTTTTGCAGGATTCTTTGACGTGGAGATAGGACGACTCAGTCCAGAGGTATGCAGGCTCTGACTGTTCTTGTTCATTCATGTTTCACCATTTCCTTGTTTCAGTTATGGTTGCTGTTTACTTCCTGTTTTGATAGTTATGTGTCACTCATGTCTTGCTTTGAGTTTTATTTCCTCATCTGGCTCATTGTCTTGTTTGTCTCCACCTGTGTCTCGTCTTCCCCAGCTATCTCCACTTTCCTAATCGCCCTTTGTTACTAAATAGAACTGTCTTCTCTGTAGCCTTTGTCTGCTGTTTTCTCTTTGAAGTTCATCCATTAGTTACATTTTTAATGACCATTAGCAGCTTACCAAAAAGCTTGCCTTTTGTTTTTGAACTCTGTGCACTGCATTTCGATTGTTTTTCTTGTAAAAGAGGACAGAATGCTTGGTGGTGAAGGAGGTCTCAAAGAATCTGTGGGTAACTCTGGCAACACACAAGTAAAAATGTTGTTTTTTCAACTTGGCGAAAGTCTCCAGAATGAGTTCCTGTCTGCCACTGTTTGCTATGTATTTACTCTTTCTCTGATTTTTCTAATGTGCTTTATGCCAGCATTCACTTCAATGACTCCAATAAATGCAGAACATTTACACTAAGAAACGTGATCTGTATTGCACTGCCACTTGAACAGCTACATTGGCTGGCTATTCATTTCTATATGGAGTTTAAAATGAACACTTATAACTCATTAATTTAATTTATTGCCTCACATTAATGATGTGAGCACTTTGTGTAGTCTGAGGTCACTGTAGCTGCTTGCAGCTTTATTTCCCTCTCCTGCTTTCTGATCTCTTTCCACTCCCTCCCTGCTCTGTTCTCTCCTCTCCCTCTTCCTCCATCACAGGACAAACTGTAGGTGGCTATTTGAAATGGCGGATGAGACAGAAACATGGGAGGGAGTGAAAAAGCACCGTAGCACTGCATAGAGGCTACAGAGAAAACCCAGACTGGAGTTTGCAGAGTGGAAGTGGACTGACTTGACTATTCTGGTGAGGGAAGGTAGAGAACATGCTGAGAATCAGCAGCTTCAGCTGTGTGTTGAAGCAACCTTTCTCACAACCCCGGTTATTAAAGCAGGCTTTTTTAGTTTTTATTTTGCTGATTAAAGCAGAACCTGTCGCAGGCAGGTCACACACCCGTCATACAGAGGGTTTAATAAGAAGTACCTTCAGCTGCTCCCTCGTATTCTCCCCAAGGGGTCTCCAAAGCAGATTGATCCGTATTGGTAATTTGGCAGAGGTTTTATGCCGGATGCCCTTCTTGATACAACCCTCCATGGTAAGAGGGTCTTGTGTCCCCACCTGGAATCGAATCAGGGACTTTTTGCTTGTAAGCAAACATGCAAACTACTACACAACAGGGGACACTACGAGGGCAAAAAAAAAACAGGAAACAGATCCTAAAAAGTTCAAAAATGTTTCCTAACAACTCAAGGTTCGCAGTTATCCAGGATGTGCAAGAATGAGCTGGTAGAGTTCACTGAAACGTTGATGGTTTAATTGAATGAGCTTTCAAGTTTCTCCACAAGGGTTTCCAAAACAGTCATGGGCCCAGGACGCAGGAGGGTCCAGACAGACACACAGGGGGTCACTGACGCTGGGCAGAGTTAACACACTCCCACATATACCGACAGGCAGAGCTCAAAGGGAGAGAAAAGAGGGTGAATCAGCACCTGGAGGACAGAGGACCATGACAGAACCTTAAAATGAATGTCAACTCTATTGTCTTTGACTGCAGTAATCCACCTCAGAACAGACCAAACCCTCTGGATAATCCAGTAGCACTTTAGATTACAGTTCTGTAAAAACATGGTAAGTAAGGAATGTAGAGGAGCAACGTGATGACTTTGAGTTAACAAGCTAATAACAAAGTAGTACCTTGGTATTAACCATGGTTTCAGAGTAATGTTAAATGAACAATGCTGACCAGTTGGTGGTAATATCCATGTTATTTCCTCATTTAGGACACTACTACCCATGTAAAGACATAAAACAAGCTGCAAAGCTACTTCTTTCCATTTCATTTTGCTGTAATAGATTAAAGCTCCATTTCCTATGATTATGTTCTAATTATTTTTCAGTATGAGCAACTGTACATTATGGTAACAGTTTCATGTTAAGCAGATCAGATTTAACCAAAACTTATCAGTAATAAGTTAAACTTGTTTAAACCTGAATGAATGCTCTAGCTACAGAACAAAATGAACTTTAGGCCGCCTAAGTGTGAAGATGTATATGATAATGTTTCAAATGCCAGTGTTTGTTTAGTATATAAATGTTAGTGCATTTCCTTTTATTTTGTCTGAGACTACATGTGTATAGGTTGCCTTTGTTCTCACCAATTTTAAATATGCCTTCCATAAAGCAGAAAAAACAAATTAAAAAAGACATTTTCAGATGCGGTTATCGGCAGGACAGTATCAGTTTCCTGTACTTTTTAGAAACAAATCATTTTATATTGTGACAGCATTAGAGTAAAGTTCAGGCAAAAAAACGACTTAGGTTCATACAGGTAAACATGGGTGGGTGGGCCTCAGCACACCACCTTTGTGTTAAGACGTAGCAAACCTTGGTATCAAATATGAATTAATATCAGTGGCTGCTTCTGCTGTGAAGAGCAGCTAAGGATGTAGGAAACCACACACTAAAGGCTGCTTTCTGAAGCCTCAGCTGAAGTTTAGACAGAATTTCCACTCTAATGATTTCCAGTCTGGGGCACTTGAGAGAGGAGTGGGCCCTCATGAATACTTCATTTTCAAAAATATCAGTATTTGGTGGTTGTCTAGAAGAAGGGGAAATAACTATTTGGCCTCTTTAGTTCTATTCACTCAGATTCTTGAAGACTATTTTGACTCTTGTGAATTACATCTATTTTTGGTACAAAGGGTTTACTAGAAAGTTCATACAGTAAACATGCATGCAGCCTGCTGCAGATGCTCCATTTATTTCTTTAACTTTTTAAAGTTTTCTTGTTCTTTAAATTTCCCAAGTCTTTCTTTGTTAGTGTTTAAGTCGCCCTCTTGTTTTTAAGCGATTTCCCCGCTGGGATTAATAAATATGTTGGATAACACCTTGCTTTCGGAGCCAGCCTCAAGATGCTTGTCAAGGAACTGCAGTTTTAGTCACTTCTGCTTCAGATTTCAATCCTAAAGGTTTCTGCTCTAACCAAATGTTTTTTTCATGTTCTCGACTCCCTTAGAAAAGTAAATAATACTTAAAGATTACATTAAATTTCACTTAGTCTAAAACTTGTTGACAGCGCTCCCTGTATCATTTCACAAACCTTGTCAGTCTGGAAAATCGCAGGAAATCTCTAACTGGAGTAAATTAGAATGTAATATTCAAAGTCACTGAATAATGCACTGAGCTGTTAAGACCGCAGAATGTAGGGAAGAACGAGGGCAGCTGTAACACCCTCAATTTCTCCAATATGAAACAAGCAAGCATAATGAAAGTTAATCTGCAGATCCTTGGTAGGATTTACTCTTTGCCTTTGGAAAAGTTGCAGGATAATTTCATCATCTAGCCTTCTGGACATGCCTAAAAAGATCATCTTAAACAGATCATCCAGATTTAAATCAGGTAATATTTTTTGTTACTCAGCAATTCCCACAATGTTTTCCATCACATCCCATATGTGTTTCTTCTATCACAAGATAACTGCAGTATTTTTAGTAGTGTATTTCACTTGTCTGACATCACATTTCCATAAACCAAACCTGCGTGCCATGAATGTAACAAACTACATCATATCATACATCATTCCCGTTTCAGAAAAAAAGTTCCCTGGGGTGGGCAATTCCTAAAACAAAAAGGGAGCTGTTATTAGAGTCAGTATGCTAATAGAATAAATAATACAGGAACCCACAAGAGGAGAGAAACGTACTGGAGAGTGAAGCAGCTTTAGTCTAGTTTAGGGTTCTCAAATCTGTAGCTCTTCTTCCCATCTTCCTTGCAGCCCTGGCTCTCTGTGGCTTTGACGAAACGCTCTACCAATAAAAACATTCTGCTCAACAATAATTAAGGTGCTTGGCATGGATCCAAACATATAAGCATTTACATATAAATTAAAGTGTTAAAATATTTAGTTATTAGTGTTCTTAAATTTCATGAATGCAAAAGAAATGGTATTGTGCTGAAAATGCAAAGTTGGCCCACTACCTTTTGCCATGGTTAATATACTCAGGGCTGTGTCTCCTTCAGTAAGATAAGTTAAGATGAGATGCACTATATTTATCCCCAAGTTAAGAAATTTTCTTGTTAAAGCAGGTAAAAAATTAGGTTGAATATGACAAATAGCTTGAATAAGAATATCTATCTAAAATATGCTTTGTGGCTCCACACAGATCTTTCTTTCAAAAATGCTTAAAGTGTTTTTTTGATAGTAAAATTTGCTGGGCCCTAACCTAGTTAGTTGTTTTGACCCTAAACATTTGTGTGCATGAATGCTAAGAAGCATTTTGGATATATTTTTGCAATTTTTGTAATATTTGCAAATTAACATAACTTGAAGTTTGTGTGATGAGATATTTCCGTTGCCACATTTCCTGAATTAGTATGCATGAGACCATTAAAACTAATTTTTAATAAAAAGTTCACAAACCCTGTTTCTAGAAAAGTTGGGATATTTTTCAAAACGCTATTTTTAAAAAATCTGAGACGTCAAATCATGTGAACATTTAACTGACCAAACTACAAAAAATATTTTCAGTAGTTTCATTGACCAATATCACTGTATCCATAAGCATGATAGCATGTTGATGCAATGGTTAGCACTGTCACCTTACAGCAAGATTGTTCCTGGTTTGAACCTTGACTGGAGCCTTTCTGTGTGGAGTTTGTTTCTGAAGTCCACCATGATCTCAGTCTTGGTGCTGTTCAGGAGGAGGTAGTTTGTCCTACTCCAGTCGCTGAAGGCCTCCACCAGGTCCCTGTACTCCTTCTCCTGTCCATTCTGCACACATGCCACAACAGCAGCATCATCTGAACACGTCTGAGTGCAGCAGGATTCCGAGTTGTATTTAAAGTCAGAAGTGTACAGCCTGAACAGAGCCTAAGCGGTTCCCTGGGGGCGCCCCGTGCTGCAATCCAGTGTCCCAGAAACACAATTTCCCACTCTGACAACCTGTGGTCCTGCTGTTAAATAGTCTGTGATCCATGAGGTTAAGCATGGAGCCACCCCCATACTTCTGAGTTCTTCCCTCAGTTTGGGATCTGGATAGTATTGAATGTGCTCAAGAAGTCAAAGAACGTGATCCTTGCCAATGAACCAGGCCCATGCAAGTAGGCAAACTAGGGCGTGTGAGCAGTCCAATGAGGCCACGGAGCAAGACTTTTTGACTTTCAGTCCTGAGGTGGTTCTGGGAAACCATCAGGTGACTCAGGAGGGGAAATGGCTTCCTGCTTGTGCTGTATACAGTGGAAATTAAGTGTTGTGGACCTCAACTGACAACATATGGACCAATAGTTTATAAATTAATAGAAAAAAATGGGATAATTGCCTAGAAAAAACTAATAAGAAAATGTTGACATTTTGGCAGTTTAACAATGCAGCTGGCACTAATTTGAAGTACTTTATATACGTTTAAGCAGTTTCTGTATCTTATCAACTCATTGTAATAGTTTTATATGTAAAATCTGTATTTGTCTCGTGACCAGCAACTTCAGAAGAGATTAATATCCATCTGTCCATCACTTACCGCTTTTCCAGGAGTCCAGGTCATGGAGGCAGCAGTTCGAGCAGAGAAGCCCAGACTCTCCTCTCCCCAGCCACCTCCTCCAGCTCTTCAGGGGGGACACCCAGGCGTTCCCAGGCCAGCTGGGAGACATAGTCTCTCCAGCATGTCCTGAGTCTGCCCCAGGGTCTCCTCCCAGAGGGACGTGCAGAAACACCTAAAGTGAGAGGCGTCCAGGAGGCATCCTGATCAGATGAACCACCTCAACTGGCTCCTTTTGATGTGCAGGAGCAGCGGCTCTACTCTGAGCCTCTCCTGGAGGACTGAGTTCCTCACCCTGTCTCTAAGGGTGAGCCCAGCAACCCTGCAGAGAAAGCTCATTTCGGCCACATGTATTCATGATCTCATTCTTTCGGTCATTACCCAAATTTCATGACCATAGGTGAGGGTAGGAAAGTAGATCGACCGGTAAATAGAAAGCTTTGCCTTATAGCTCAGCTCCCTCTTCACCACGACAGACCGGTACAATGTCCACATCACTGCAGACGCTGCCCCGATCCATCTGTCAAACTCCTGTTCCATCCTCCCCTCACTCGTGAATAAGACCCCGAGATACTTGAACTCCTCCACTTGGGGCAGGAACTCATCCTCAATACGGAGAGGGCAATCCACCCTTTTCCAGCAGA
>VUQH01085422.1:0-47768 GCA_015106775.1 Etroplus canarensis
AAAACACAGAGGAGAGAGACAGAGAGAGAGAGAGAGAGAGAGAGAGAGAGAGAGAGAGAGAGCAAGCAAAGACGGAGCATCCGCACTAGGTGGATCGGGGACCATGACAGCATTCAAAGGAAAAATCTAATACCATTTTCCAGAAGACTTGGCAGCTATTCAAGTGAGTACTAGATTTTGATTATTTGAATTGAGTTAAGAGTATATTTTACTCAAAAAGATTTGTGATGTGATGAGTCATTAACAGTTTTTAGCCTAAGCTGCATTAATAGAGACAACAGCTATCGCGAATGTTAAGATATTAAGATGTTAAGACAGATCTTAAAAGAATAACGCAAAAAGATCATGCAGAAAACATATTTACATAAACGCTACAGAAGAATAATCTTTTTTGGTTTCCTAGGTCTTTATACAAACACTTTAAATCCATTATACATACAAAATGACAGTTCCTTTCCACTTTCTGTCAATATGTAGACTAAAGGTTTTAACACATATAAAACACTATTTTAGACAAAGAGATGCATTTTCATTTTAACATGTAATTTTAAATTTGAATTTAGTAAAGCAGTTGTATGCAAAATTCATATTAGCATGGATATCTCAAGTTAATTCTTAACAAATACCGTACTGTGCAAAAGTCTCAAGGCACCCCTACTTTCTTTATATTTTACAAGGAAAATGGGAAATAGGCGCAACAATTTATTGAACCATGAGCCTCCACCGTGCGTTACAGATGGTTGTAATCACACTGTTGTACCTCTGTCCTGATAGTCTTTGTATATATTGACGGCAATTTGAACTAAAAATTTTTAAGTTGGATTCATCACTCCATAAGCCCTGTTGCCACTGATTTTCACTCCACGTCTTGTGTAATTTGACATATCTAAGTCTTTTTCCTCTTTTCCCTTTCTTAACTGTGACCATTTCTGGATTTAGTACTGTAAACAGCAGCTGGATCAAAGGGCCAAATGTATCTCTCAGGTCCCATGTCAGGTCTTTGCTGGATTTTTTCCTTTTTGTTAAGGACATGACTTTCAGATAGCGTTCATCTGCTTTAGATTTAGAGTTTTTAGGCCCACCACTTCTGCTTTTGTCCCCCCCTTGTCCAGTTTTCTCTGTTTTTTTAAGGACAAACTGTACAACATTCTAAAATATACCACATTTTCAGGTAATAGCTCTTTGGGAATCACCTTGTTGGTGTAAAATCCCATTTTATGTCTATCAAACTGTGTTATCTTTGGGATTTTCTGTAGATCCAATTATAGAAATGGGAACAAATTATATGTTTTTGCAACAGGCTACTGTTACAATTTAAAATTGGTTCTCTGCTAAGTTGTTTGTCATGTGTAGACTTAACACAGGTTCACCCTTGTGTTAGATGCCTTTGTTGTGCTTGAATGATTCATGGGATAGTATTAAGTGGCTTAACAAACAAACAAACGTACATTCCTTTGAAAGTGGTCAGGTACACGGTCTGGACTGAAAATATGTGAAAAAGCAGCCAATGGCCAAAGAAAAAAAACTTTTAAATATCTTTTTTTAAAGACCTTCAGGAAGCCTGAACAACCTTTGCTCAAGACCACTTTAAAAACTGTGAGAATATCTGGCTCCTTGGAAGCAAATTAGAAAGAAATGAGAGTGGGGCTCAAAACTTTTGTATAGTACTGTAACCTAGAGATAAAAATTAATGTAAATTTAAATTCACAGTCCTCTAAACTTTAGACAGTAGAAGAAACACACAGTATATCCCAAAAGTAACTTCCTGTTATTTCAAAATCAGTTTTGCCCTAGAGAATTTCTGCAGTGGTAGAGTAATTCTGCACTTACTCCACAGCCAAAGAGAAAATCCTACTAAGCATAGTGAGTGTAATCACCAGGCCACTGTGGAATCTGTGGAACTTGTAGATTCCACAGATTCCGAAGAGGCATGTGTTGCTAGGTGAATGTTCGCCATTTCTCCCTCTCTGCATGTTGCTGTGACTTTAATTGGTGTGAACAGGCTGTCCTGAAAACTTCATGATGAAATTAAAATTGTTAAATTCAAAAGCTTGAGTTAATTGATATTTATTTCAGCCTGTTGTAATGTTGAAAAAAATTAGGTTGTTTATATAAATCAATATATTTGCTCAGGAAACAATGATTGTGATGTTTTAGTTTTTTTTAACTAATCACTGATAACGTAATAAACAAAAAGCACTGCAAAATTCCACAGATTTCCCCCTGAATTGTGGCAGAAAAACATTTTATAAAATCCACAGATTAGTTTGGGCCTGGCAATCACTCTAGCTTTTTCTGATTTGAAGTACTGAGCACAGTTATTATAGTTAACTAAAACTAAACTGAAAACTTAAACTACCTGAGAAAAATAATTTTAGTTAACTGAAATCAAAATAACTAAAATTATAACCTAAACTTTTGGGAAAAATTAAAACTAACTACAATGACATTGTGGACTTAGGAAACTAAAACTAAAATAAAATAAAAATATACAGGAAATTTATTTAGTTCTAGCTTTTGTCAGCTGGGTTAAATTTGTTCAGTCTGTCTGATGAGGATTTGGTGCATTTGTTTATTGAGACTCAGGACGTCTACATGATTGTGACTCATCTGCCACAAAGTGTTGTGTTTGTATTTTCTGATGTAAACATCTTAAATCTTTCCCTGACAAATACCACCCATATTATAATAATTAAGAAAACTAAAACTAATAAAAAAAACCAAAAATAAACCAAAATAAACATTTTCAAACCATAAAAACTAAACTAAAACGAGCAAACTCACTCTGGAAACTAACTGAATTGAAAACAAAAAATCAAAATGAAATAAAAATAAAAAATAATTAGAAAATACAAAACTTTAATAACTCTAGTACTGAGCTTCAGTTATTAAAGTTTTGCATTTTTTAATGAGTTTTTTAAAATAATATTATTTAGTTTTTAATGTTTGTCTTTAATTCAGTTTAGTTTTCAGAGTGGGTTTGCTCATCTCAGTTGAATTTTTACTGTTAAAATGCTTATTTTTTATTGGTTTCAGTGTAACATTTTTCCCACTTTTCTTGAAGACTGTGCGTTTTTTCCCAGCAGCATCATTCTGCGACGGTCCCCAAATCGCTTTTCAAACGCTCCGGCGTCCACATCGGGTTAAATTTTGACTTTCCGATGGCCATTGAACTTATAACAAGCACCTTTCTTACATTTCAAGAAAAGTAGCGTTACCGGTTTCACCACAGTAATGCTCGGTTTGCGATTTGAGCAGCTGAAACCGGTGGTAAGGACATAACAAACGGCGGCTCACTGTAACCATCAAAGGTTTTGAACTCGAAATGAAAAGAAACGGCGCCTACAGGTTTCTGTCGGTTTTCTCCTGCTTCGTCGTTTGCGCGTTCTTGTTTTTGTTCTGGTTCTTTATATTTTACTCAATGCTGCTTGCTCCATAAAGACAGGAGACGTGTAGCAGCTAAGCTAAAATTTACCCACACTGCCTTGTTTTATTGACAAGTCCCGCAATCACATGATCCACTTCACCAGGAAGTAACAGTCTGTGGTAAGTGCAGGAATCCTTTTACAGTTTGGCATGAAAACACGTGTATATCCTGTGTAAAGGGATCATAAATTGTCCTGTTTGTCATACAGACATGTATTACCTTGTAATTTATTTCCATGAAAATTCTGGTCGTGTTTTAAAACGTTGAAACTGCTAAACGTGCTGCTTTCACTGTGTGGTGTCTGACTTTACTCTCAAGTAAGAGAAAAATGTTGAAAGCCTGACGAAGTAAATGCAGATTGTGAACATTAACCTACATGACAGTCCTTAGATTCGAAGTCTTTATGTTTTAAAGGTCTGTTATTTTCCATATTTCAGGTTCAGTTCTCAGCTAAATGTGTGAAAAATGTTTCCAAACCATTTATATTTTGTATGGATGAATTCAATACATGAATATGATATGTTTGTAAGTGATTTTTTTTTTCAAATTATTTGTTTGTTTGGCTGCTTTTGTCCTTGCTTTATGCACTGTGACACAGTTATGCTGGAACAGAAACAGGTCTTTCTCATGCTTTACACCAATCCACCCAACGCTTTATGTCAGTAAGGTGAGGTTTGCATGCAGCTGCTTGGCCATAGAAACCCATGCCATGAAGCTCCAGGCACACAGTTTTTATGTTGATGTTAAATCAAGAGGACATTTGGAACTCTGCTGTTATTGAATCAGCAGAACGTTGGTGACTTTTACTCTCTGTGTGTCTCAGCACAACTTTTCGTGATCTGTCACTTCATAGTTGTGTTGCTGCCTTCCTAAACACTTCCACTTTGCAATATTACCACCTACAGTTGACGGTAGAAGAAATTTCACAAACTGACTTGTTACAATTGTGGCATCCTATTACAGTACCATGCTTGAATCCACTGAGCTCTTTAGAACAGCCCATTCTTTCACAAATGTGTGTAAAGTCAAACTGCATGGTTAGGTGTTTGATTTTATAAAACTGTAGCAATGGGACTAAACAAAACATCTAAATTTAGTGATTAAGAGGTGGGGCCCAATACTTTTGTTCATATTGGGTACTTTTATGTGTGCATCAAAAACATATATAGATACACCTGTGATAACTTTATATTAGGTGCTGCTTAGGTGACGTGAATCCTAGGCAAGTAATGAGCTTATTTGAATAGAGTGTATTCCTTTAACATTTTCTTCACTGGATTGTAAATTAAACAGCAGCATCAGAGGTGATGGAGCTCAGCAGCTAATAAATGAATTATTATGTGGGTGGCAAAAACGCGTTGTTCAGTCACAGGGCTCTATCAACACGTGTGAATGTCCTTGGGCAAGACGTTGAACATGAAGTCACTCCTGATGGGCATACATGGCAGTTCTGCTACAGCTGCTGTGTGTGTGTGTGGATGTGAATGGGTGACTGAGAGGAACTGCTAAACTAAAAAAACTTATACAAGTGCAGTTATCTACGACAGTTTTTTGTGTTTTTGTTAATCCTTTTATTACAAGTGCCACTTCATTACTCTTTGTGCATCTAAATCACAATGAGGGCCTGCAAGTGTTTTACAGCCTTATGCTGCTTTCTTTTATTCTCCCCAAAGGGTCGCAACGGCAGATTAATCCACATTGATAATTTAGCAGAGGTTTTACTCCAGAGGCCCTTCCTGATGCAACCCTCAATTGTGAGAGGGGCTTGTGTCTCCACCTGAAATCAAACCAGGGACCTTTCGCTTCTAAGGCGAATGTGCAAATCACTATACTACATGAACACTAAGTGTTTTATAGCCCTCTGTCTTTTTATTTCACAGCTTGTTGAACTTTGCTTGTTGTGAAGTTGTCATGGCATCTGACATCAGTGAGGCATCATCGTCCACTGCAGATCTTAAGCTGCAGTTTGCTCCCTTCAGCAGCGCTCTGGAGGCAGGCTTCTGGCATGAGCTGACTCAGAAAAAACTCAATGACTACAGACTGGATGAGAGTCCCAAATGTATCAAAGGATACTATTATAATGGTGAGTAGTATGGTAACATCACCACAGTTTTTGACTTCATTGAAAATGTAGTCTTTATAATCAGTATGGCATAATTAATAAAATGTATCTACTTTATGTCTGATAGGTGACCCAGTGGGTCTGCCTACCCGTCTAACTTTGGAGTACAGTGCATTTGATGTGTAAGTATGACACCTAGTTTATGCTCAACATTGTGGCCCTTGCAAGCGGTGGTATGTGCCAAAAGTGACATCACAACTGTTGGTCTGCAACGCTCTTTGGTGTCTTTCCACTGGTTGTGCAGTTCCTGATTATTTTAACCTGGCCTGCTGTTGGAAAACAGGAGTTTTTGATCAAGTCGCTTTACTACCACCATTTCAAGGATATACTAGTACATGGGCTCAGAGATTCCCAGATTAAGCAGAAGGCGATACTGTAGCAGCTTGAAAAGATGAGACTTTCTGGAGGAAGCTTTGAAAAAATCAGATGCGATTGATTTGTGTTTTTTGTCAACCATATATATTGATATATCAGGAGTTTTTGCTAAGTGATGACACCTAGCATTCAAGAGACTGCAGTGAGTCTGGCATACCTCAAATGCCAGTAAAAGTGGTTATGGAACTGTGGTGAAATCACAGTTGGCATGCACAACATCCAGTGCAATGACCATAAATGACCTTAGCCCATGGTGACATGCATGTAACAAACACTTTACATTTTTTACAGTTGTGTGGTCCTCTTGGTCTGTTGTATATCCCCCATAATTTTCCTGTAAGGAAAAATGGGTCTAGGTTCTTATGGGTTAGCTTGAGGCAATATATTGTGTAAACAGACATGCCCCTTATCCTAAATTTTTCAGTGACTGTTGAGTCTTTTATTGCAAGCTTCTGTGTAAATGTAAACAAAGCCAACAGTAAAATAAAAAGATAATTTGGAAATCGTCCTAAAACATTAGATTATTTTAATCAAATCAACCCCCAACAGAGTTGGGGCGTATATGAGTTAAATAAGTTTTAAACCTTTATAACAACATATAAAAGAACAGAGACATGCACATTTATTCGATAAATATATTTCACTTTTTCAGCTTTGAACAGTGTTCATAATAATTGAGTAAAATTGCCAATGTTAGGCAAAAGGAATGAATCCAGTTGTGCAGTTGCCACAGATATAGTTTTTTGTTAAGGTGCTTCTGTATAAGGACAGAAATGTACTGTTATGCTCAATAGTTTTCACAATAAATATATGTAAACAAATTGTTTTTCAGTGGTCTCTGTGTTTATCTTGCAACGTGGTAAACATACAGTTTAATGAAAACTGGCTGTTTTTACTTTTAGTGATGGCCCAACCCCAGCTCGTTGCTGCCCAGCTCTTGGAACGCTGTACAACACGAACACACTTGATGCCTTTAAGACTACTGATAAGAAGGCTCTGTTGGAGAAAGAGGCCAAGGAGGTAAAATACATCCAGTGAGAATTTGCTCAGACATAAAGATATGTTGAAAGGCATCTTTTCTAAAGCCCCTGTCACACCTTGACGATTTAACAAGCATATGCTCATGTGTGAAAAACTTGGCAAATATGCTGGCACATGTGGAATAAGTTATTGGTAAGTTTTGTATAAGTTAAGAACACACTGAAGCACGCTGGTGTATGTAGTATTACGGCGAGGTTGCTGAAAAAATCTGAGCATGCACAAAATTTCCAACATATGCCAGCCTACGTCTCATATTTGGGCAATAAGTTGTAGGTAAATTATGTGACCGTCGACACACGTTCACACACGTTACTTGTAAGTTACTCATAAGTCGAAGTATGTCAAGATAATGTCTAGCGTACGCAGAACTTATTTCTAACCTATGAGTAGTTTGCTTTGAACCTATGTGTAACTTATATCGAACTTACTGTATCTCCAATGTGTAGTTACGTATATAGATGTATTTGACGTGTTCTGGACAACTGCAGCACTTGTTTCTAACTTTCATCTACCATATAATGGCATATTGGCTGAGAGTAGGTGTTGGCCATGCTCTCTCTCCCTCTGGCCGACTCCTCACTCTGGGAGATCCCTACAGCTGACAGCAGTCTACAGACTCACCTGCCACTCAGACCCTTCAGTTTCCTCTTTCTCCTTTGGAGTTCCCTCACCATTATTCCTGGATATTATTCTTCCTCAGACTTTCTGCCTGCAGTAACTCCAAGGCTTGAAACCGAGTACAATCTTTTATTACTTAAGAGACTGTAAGCATTGCTTCTTGCATGGCACTTGGAGCCTGTGTTTTCTGTCTGGACCTGTTTCAGGGACTCTTATCCACTCACCTTTAGTTTCACTTTGTAGTGATTGGTTTTATTTCTTTGGAGCCTTTGTTAGCTTGTTAGCTTAGTGACTGTTGCTGCTAGCCTTTGTGTTGTTGCTTCATGCTTGTGTTTGCCAACCTTAGCTTTGTTTTGATTCTTGTCCTTTCATGTGTTTGAAGTGGTGTTATTAGTTAAAGCCTTCATTAACTCGCTTTGTTGTGTACCTGCGTTTGAGTCCATAAATAAATAAATTGTGAAATTATGACAGTTTTTCTTCGGCATGATGGTGATGTTGGTACTGCCATGGTGATGTTGATACTGCCAATAGGCTACGACAGGCTATGCATGAGTTTTGAACGCCGGCAACACACTAAGCATTCTTTGGTATAAGTTAGCTGTAAGTTATCAAAACTTTCTAAAGAAGTTACTAATACAATATGTACTAGTATGTAATTATGTATATGTCCATAATTAAAAAAAACAAAAAACAATTTAGTCCTGCATATGCCAGCGTTTCAGAGAAATTTTGATGCGTCAGCATATGCTGGTTAAATCATCAAGGTGTGACAGGGCTCTAACAGAATGTTATGTGTTAAATGATTGATTTTTCTTTCTTTTTTAATCTTCTTTTGTTGGGTAGATATGGGATGCTATACAGTCTGGAGCTGCATTGAAGGATTCATCCATCCTTTGCAGATTTATTCTACTGACCTTTGCAGTGCGTATAAATATTTTCATATTATTTTTTTCACATAATAACTGTATGTGGCTATTTTCTTTCACTTTTTGTCATTTGAAAAAAATCTCTTGTTCTGACCATATATTTTTACAGGATTTGAAGAAGTACCATTTCTACTACTGGTTCTGCTTTCCTGCACTTTGTTTCCCAGAGGCGATAAAGCTTGTTCAGCCGCCATCCGTCCTAGATCAAGTTTTCTCAGCAAAACAGGTTTGCTTTTTTAAAGATCATTATATATCAAGTACACTAGATAGTCCCAGACTCCTGGGAGAAAAAAGTACTCCCTTACTTCTTCCATAGGAATTAAGATGGTAAGTGGCAGTCAGGCGCTACTAATCAAAAGCATATGATTGACTGATCTTCAGCAAGTGTAACTACCTCTATAAAAGCAGAAGTTTCACCAGTTTCCCATTTAAATGTGTGCTAACACAAAGCATGAATAATTATTTCTTTTTTCAACTTTGATACAAGGATCAACAGAATCTTTTGGTCCAATTATAGAGAAAGTTTACACTTAAATAGTGTTAGCTGTTTTCAGTGATGAATATGAAGTGTAATCAAGTTCCACTACTATTTGTGTAAACCAAAAAAACTTTTAAAAATCTACTTTGAGGTGACTTCCTTATAAAAGTGCTTCACTGCCCTCTGAACTTCTGACATGTTTGGATTAATAAATTTTACTGTCTATTAATTTATGTTTTAGGTTGCAGCCCTGCAGGATTCTTATGATGGTCTGTGCACAAAAACAGGAACCACTGCTGTTCCTTATTTCCTCATAAAATACACAGATGATGCGGTTCAGATGGCTTCACTAGAGGAATGGGAGACATTTTTCAGTGATACCAAGAAGGTTTCAAGAAGACTTTTATATTTTTATAGTTCAACACACACACACACACACACACACGACTTAAGTTGATATGATAGTATGATTTGAAGTATTGACTAAAAAGTTTAAAGTTTTTTATTCATTCTGTATTAGTTTAAATTTTATTAAAAAATAGTTGAGACCCATTTATTTATAATGTTGAAGACTTATCAAGTGTCTGAGATTAAAATGGGATTTCTTCTATACTTTTATTGGGTCATCTCTTTCTACAGCTGTCTACTGTATTACACTCACATACTCAAACTCTGCTTGTGTAAACAAACCTTGTTTGGTTTTCTAGGTTACAGTGGGTGTCTATGATCCGTGTACTCTGTCTCAACATCCGGGCTGGCCTTTAAGAAATCTACTGGTCCTTATAGCTTACCAATGGTAAAATGTGTGTGTGTTTTTGTTTGCGTGTCTGTGGAAATATGAGGAAGTTATCTGGATGACTTGTTCTGTAGGGCCTTTATGTGAAAGTGTTGTGTGAAAACAAATGCTAAGTGGTGGATTTCACAATGAATTGCACAAAGGGAAAGACAGGAAGTCTCTGCTTGACTCATTTTCTGATTTTGTATTATCACAAAAACAATCTAAAACCAACTAAAGAAAGAATTACTGTGCTTAGCTGTTACTGCTTAGTCTCAGTGGTGTTGAATTTAGTGAGGATGAAATTAATTTGCTCAATTGCCCTTGCTCCTAGAGAGCAGTGCTTCCATACAGAAACATGATTGGTGCTGCTATTTGTCTATAAGGCTGTAAAGTTTTCAGATAAACAAAGGTCTGTTTCTTGAGTTTCACCCAAGCTCTTGCTCACATCACAATCTTGATATATAAATCAGGTTGTCTAAACAGTTTATACTGAGCTCATCATCCTTGCTTACAGAGGATGTGTAATAATGTCACTGATAACTAAAAGATTTTCAGTGTAATCTCCACATTCTTCCTGAAAAACATTACAGTGCATGTCCACACTATTTTGTGTGAATTTATGTAAATTATCATTGATGTGTGCTCCTTTTAAATGGATTTTATTTTTTGTGGCATGGACCATTACACAGTCTAGTTTAAGTATAATGGCTGGTTTGTTAACTCATGCCAAACACATCTGTAACACACATAGCAGCTGCTGTCTATATTGCTGTCTATTTATCCGGATTGGTAATTTGGCAGAGGTTTTTTATGTCGGATGCCCTTCCTGAAGCAAGCCTCCATGGTGAGATGGTCTTGTGCCCCCACCTGGAATCGAACCAGGGATCCTTTGCATGTAAGGATAATGTGCAAACCATTACACTAATGAGAAAAATTATTCACAAGTGGAAAATGTTCGTGATAGTTGCCAATCTTCTCAGGACTGGACATTCCATCAAATTCGCCCCAAGGCCAGACTGTGTAGAGCTCAGAGAAATTGCAAAAAACCCAAGAGCTACATTTCAGACTCTACAGGCCTCAGTTAAAATGTTAACTGTTAATGTTCATGACAGTACAATTAGACTTAACCAGTTTGGCTTATTTGGAAGGGTTGCCAGGAGAAAGCTCTGTCACTTTAAAAAGAATATAGCAGTATGGCTTAGGTTTGCAAACGTGCATGTGCACAAACTGGAAGACTTCTGGGATAATGTTCTTTGAACAGATGAGACCAAAGTGGAGATGTTTGACCATAATTCATAGGACCACATTTGACGAAAACTAAAAGCAGTATATACAGACACCAGATATCAACTGGCAAGCACTGTGTTGGAGGAGTGATGATTTGGGCTTGCTTTGCAGCTACAGGACCTGGGCACCTTACAGTCATTGAGCTGACCATGAATTCCTCTGTATACCAAGGTATTCTAGTGTTAAACATGAAGCCGCTTGGCTGACGTTGGGTCATGAAACAGTACAGTCATCTGAATCAGAATCAGAATACTTGATTAATTCCAGGGGGGAACTGCATTTTATTACAGATGCTCAGTTATATATAAATAAATATAAATTTGAAAGGCAGAAAATGAAGATTAAAATAAATAAACATGTAAGTGTAAATTGCAATATGTAACATAAATAACTCCAAAGTTAAACACTCTATACAATATGTGCAAGATTGGTCAATAAAAACAAGCTGGTCAAGGTGACACTGGGAAGAGTTATAGAGTTTGATGGCCACAGGTAGGATTGATTCCTGTGGCTTGTCTCAAGCACAGCAAAAAAATCTACAGCCAAATGGCTGGAGGGAAAAAATCATTGTGCTGTGCATTGGCCCAGTCAAAGTCCAGACCTCAACCTGCTTTAAATATTGTGGCAGGACTTTGGACCAGGACAAAGTGTGTTTACCCTCAAATAAATCCAATCACTCTTTAAGTGTTGTAGACTATGTTAGTGGTTTTTCTTGTTTTTATGCTCTTTATACCAATTCACTGTTTTCAGAGAATTCCTTTTGTGCTTCACAGCATTTGCCTTCCTGTTTCAGAAATTATCTATGCTTTTTATTTGTCTCCTCCAGAATGTTTTATATGCATCTGAGATTTCCCTAGAGAGCTTAGTTTTCCCTGCATCTGTTCAGGTATAATGAACAAAGAAGGAACCCCCACTGAGTCTTGTTTAGTAACAACTTCTTGTGATATCAATTACTTATCAGCAGTTAATCAAGAGTTAAGCCTTCATGTTCTGCAGTTTTTAATCTAATACAAGTCATCAATCTAGTGCTTGACTAGTTTCTCCCACTGTTAAACATAAACTGTTGATATTGGCATAAAGTTAGATTACAGTGTAGCCATGATGTCTCACTTATTCAGTTGCTTCACCAGAGTTTGATCGCGTTAATGTGACTCAGTTTTTATCGTATTAGAAGAAATGTGTTGGCAGGTGTATGTACGTGAACAAATTTTGTAAGTGCTTTTTTATCTGTGTGTTTTTTTAAGTTGGAGTGACAGAAATTTTATTTCACAATGACTGTCTGTCAGATTTATGTTTGCAGGTTCCATTTTCTGCATTTGATTTACCATGTTCTGTGTGTATTTTCAGGGGCTCTAAGGTTGACACAGTGCAGGTGCTGTGTTTTAGGGACAGAACTCTGCAGGGAAACCGCTCCATTCAGCAAAGTATCATCTTCCAGGTCAAAGTACCCGAAATTTCCAACAACTCTGGTAATGTCTCTTTCTTTGTGTGTTTCTTTTTGTATGTGTGTGTATTTGTGCATGTATGTGTGTGCTGGTATGCATCTGTATATCCATGCATTTGTATTTAATCTCAGTGTGTGTATGCACTTGGGTATATTAACACTGAAGTGAACCACGTTCTTAGTTCACTTTCCACAGAAACTATCTGCTTCTTTTTCAAGCCACACTAATCTCAAAGTGATTCCATTATTCTTTATTATTCTTTCTTCTTTATCCTTTTTCTGCTGAATAAGGGAAGAAAGTCATTTAAATGGTAATAGCAGGATGGTAAAAGAGGTAACTCTTTGATCTGTGAAGGTTTTTGTCAAGTCCAGATGAGGAATCTTTGTTTTCCTCAGTCTACCTCTTCAGTTCATCTTGGCTTTTAATTAACTTGCCAAGGATATATTCATGCAACAAAAACTGATTCAGCTATTCTGTTTGAAAGAACAGATTTGGTATTGGTTTGAAAGGAATTAACCAGCCCACCTTGGTCGAGCTATTCAGATACACCAGGCTCAGCTAAGCCACCATCTAAATGTTGAAAATAGAGAGGGAATATACAGTTTGACATGATTTAATTAATTCACACCCACTTATATCAGTTAAAAAAAAGCTTTAACTGTATTAAAATGCCCTTGATATTCATGTCGGATATTATCACTTCATGTACTGAAGAGTTTTCTTCTTTTACACTCTAACTGTGTTGATGGTGTTTTTCATAGTGTGTCCTAAGAGTGTAGGTTGGGAGAAAAATCCCAAAGGGGCCATGGGACCCAGAATGGTCAACCTCAGTGAATGCATGGACCCTAAAAGGTAAAATGGATCACATGTTAAACTATAGAGGAGTTACTAGACTGTACTGTCTCATTTTTCTTAAGGTCAGATGCAGTAGACATTTCAAATGGTGTTTCTTTTGACTTTTGAAGGCAGTATATCTGTAGGTCTTCATTTGTCTCAATTAACTGTTTTGAAGGCTTGCAGAATCTTCAGTTGACCTGAACCTGAAACTCATGAGATGGAGGCTAGTTCCTTCCCTGGACTTGGACAAGGTGATCAACACAAAGTGTCTTCTTCTGGGTGCTGGGACACTTGGATGTAACGTGGCCAGGACTCTCATGGTATGGATGGAACCATTAAAGTAAACTTGAAATTGAAACACTGTTTGAAAACATTTAAAAGTACAATACTGAATTTTTTTAACGGGTGTATTACTATGGAGCAATGTTTGGATGACTGATGATATCTTGCAGTCTACTCTGCAGCTCACTTTGTGTGCCAAAGCATAAATTAATTTGACTGCTGAAAACAGTGCTCTTTGGAGAGTATTATGGCTCTTAATTCATTAGTGTCTGACTTGCTCAGCCCAATATAAATGGTCCCTAAAGATTTTTAAAGCACAGATATTAGCATGGAATAGGAATATTGTGTTTTGATCATGGGAGGTATCTTGATCACATTTGCTAATGAAAATTTATCTGACAAGGTGCAAACGAGGTAATGTCTTGAATTTTTATTCATGTTATGTTAGCGTGTGTGCCATTTTATTTAGATGAAATAACTGCAAATGGTTTCAGCAAACATAATTTTACTTGCCGACTTATCAGACTACCTGTACAACAATTGCTAAACAGATTTTTTTTGGGTTATAACATTGACTGAAACTTTTTAGATAATGTAGTGGGTACACAAGTTAACAAAATTGCACTGTAAAGAAAACAAAAGCAACCAACCAGCCTTACAGTGTATTACAATCATACACCAATCAGGCATAACATTATGACCACTGACAGTGAAAGTAAACAACACTGGATATCTCTTCATCAGGGCACCTGTTAGTGGGTGGGATATATTAGGCAACAAGTGAAAAGTTTGTCCTCAAAGTTCATGTGTTAGAAGCTGGAAAAATGGGCAAGCGTAAGGATTGGCACAAGTTTGATAAAGGCTTGTGGCTAGACAACTGGGTCAGAGCAACTCTGAAACTGCAGCTTTTGTGTGGTGTTCCTGCAGTCTGGAGTGGTCAGTATCTATCAAAAGTGGTCCAAGGAAGTAAGAGTGGTGAACCGGAGACAGGGTCATGGGCGGCCAAGGCTCATTGATGCACCTTGGACAGGAAAAGGGGACCAACACAATATTAGGCAGGTGGTCATAATGTTATGCCTGATATTATAGTCTACATTGACATTGCATTCATAGAAAAGAATCGTAAGAACTGTTATTGTCCTGATTTACCTGCCACTGTTATTGTGTCCACTGTTAACAATACGTACTTGCAAGGTGCAATTTACCTCTGCTATTTTATTTTTTTACCACCAGTTGGAATAAAAATGGATCCCCCCCTCACCTGATTTTTGCACTGTTTGTGGAAACAGTCTACAGTGCAAACAACAATCAAATCAGAAATGGACTTTCACTGTCTGGACTCTCGCTCCTGTAACAGTACACTGTGTAGGAGGGAAGACCTGGATTCCATTTTGTTCCAACTTTTCATTAGACCACAAAACACTGCTGTTTCAGCATAAAACTACTGCTAGCAAAATAAAGAAAAGATAAAGTGCATACAACAGGTCACATTTTACAGGAGCCTTGCAAAAAATCCTAGAAATATTGCTGGCGAGTGCTAAACACACACAGATTGTCCACATCAGAATTCCCAACAAATATTCTGCTGCTTTTTTTTTTTCCAACTTGTTCAATTACAATCAGTTGCTGCTGTCTGTGATACCCTGCAGTTAGAAAACCTTGATACAAAGGTGTCTTTGGTTCATACCTCTCTGTGAAAAGATCAGCCCTAATCTAACCATCATTCACTGCATCAGTCACAATTTACAAACTTCTGTCCATGATGCTGTAAAGCACGTTGTAGAGCTGAGTCATTTTCACATATTTAGTGACTCTCAAACTCTGAAAGTTTGCTCTTGATCTCAGAAAATGCAGCAGGATGCGCCTCTTTCCCTCTCTGGAGATTTGCACATTTGGGCAAAAGAGGGACTATGTAGACAACCCTCTAAAAGCAGAAGAAGTCCGTCATCAGAACGGGATATTTTTGTCAAAATCTTTTGTATAAGACTATATTAATTAATTAATTAATTAATTACTAATTAATTACTAATAACTAATTACTAATTATTCTTTTTAAAATAAACATGATTTTGTACATTTGCATTTTTACATTAGTGCACATTAAATGAGCCTACTGAAGTTAAGTGTCACACCTGGCTGAACAGCACTAAGTAAAAAGGGGTCTTTTATTGTGACGTGTTAAAACAGCATTTACTTTTGTTATGATTGATTGGCTTGCCTGTGTCTGCAAGAGGAAAACCTGCAACTAAGAATAGTGTGCATATTAATTTAATTTTTTTCTAAAAAGTTACAATAGTCATTGAAATGTTGTAGATATATGTTTACGTCCTGAACTTGCATAATTGGAGTTCCTAATTTTTCTATACAGTAAATGTTACTCTGACAACAGTAATGAATTATAAATGTTCTAACAGGCTTCATAGTATATGGGACTGCTGTGATTACTGAATGATTTCACAAATCACATTCCACATACATGGTACTTGATTGTTAAGTGTTTTGGAACCACTGACTTATGCAGGAAAACATGCTTGGTACAAAGTCAGGATTTCATTTAACCATTAAACACAACCTCAGTTGATAATCTGTGAATCGTTGTCAGTTGTTGTTGACGTACTTTCACAAATCACTGCTGTACATGACTGTGGAAAACATGCATTTTTAAAAGGATTAAATTATGTTCACTGTTAATTACTTTCCGTTATGGGGATGTAAGCAGCCCCATTCCATGACAGATAGCACAGAAAGCCTTCACCGAAACTTGTCTGCCATTGTCCTGACACATCGTCTGCTTGACTTTGGCTATCTGAAAGTGATAGTGTAAGTGTGCCATGAAGTTTGCTGTATACTGTAAATAATTTATGATGCTTGCTTTTGTTATGCACTTCTAATGACCAGATTTTCTTAGGTAGCCTTTGCATTTTTTTAATTTTTCATCACCAAAATCTGTTAGGTTTAAGTCAGTGACTTTAAAAAAATTCTCAAATTTTAATAATACTAATAATAATTTTGTTATTAAGCTACTAACATGTACTATAGAATACAATTTATTACTTTGTTCTTTAGCTTAAGTAAAGCAAAGTAGGAACATGTACTGTAATTATTTACTTTGTGGCGTGACTGTAACAGCTCTGATTAAATGACTACTTTTCAGCCCATCCATGTGAAAGAACATTATACCTGCTACCTGCAGGTATAATGTTCTTTTGAATTCGGTGGGTTTTTCCTACCAGTCATTTACTGTTATTTTTCAGACATTCCTAATAAACCTAGTGTCATCTAGACCAGAATTATAATAATTTGATCATTTCACCTGCACACTGATGCATTGATTATTTCAGAGTTAGACTGTAATTACACTAAGTATTCATTTTAAATGCACAAAGGGCACACCATTTCCCACTTACTGTCCCCAAAACTGCCATTTAGGTCATTGTTCATATCAGTAAATGGTGGATTATGTTTTTCCATTTTTGTCTAGGGATGGGGAGTGCGACACATTACATTTGTAGACAATGCAAAGATCTCATACTCCAATCCAGTTCGGCAGCCGCTTTATGAGTTTGAGGACTGTCTTGGAAGTGGAAAGTCCAAAGCCATTGCAGCCGTCGACCGACTTACAAAAATCTTTCCCGGTGTGGTAAGTTGAATAATGATGCTTAATTGTGTAAGGATCAAATCACTGCTTGCTCCTTGGAAAAGGGTTAGAGAAGGAAAAGAAGGATGGTATCATGGAGTATTCTGAAATAAGTTTTTGTTGTTATTATGTTATCTTGAGAAATGTGATTCTGTTCTGTATATGTCAGTGCTAGACTGGAATTTCACTAAGTATTAATTTTAAGTGCTCACAGGGCCTACCACTTATTCTCACTGAAGCTGCTTGCAAAGTACTGCTGAGGCCATTGTTCATGTGAAAAATGGCAGATGAATATCTCAAAATAACAGTGGAAAAGATGAATGCAATCACCGTACAACTGCACCAAAAGCAATTTTGTGAATGGTAGTGTTGTAATTGTATTCCTTTTTGAATATTCCTGTTTAAGATGTGATGGACACACCGTTGAGAATATTAAGAGATGTGTTTTGTGCATATTAATGCTGGTGGATTCATTAGTTTGCTAATTAATAAGCGGGTTCTCGTGGGGGTGGAGGAGGGGTGGAGGAGGGGATGTTTCTATATTAGCAAATGAAGCTCTGGATTGTTTGAGAGAGGGCAGCCATTATGCTGCTATGAAATGCAAAGACAATGCATATTTATAATGTGAATCATGAGTGCTGTGTGCATTTCATAGTGAGATGATTCACTTCCCTGTCCTGTAATATTATTTAAAGTGGGGGTCAAGAAATCATCAAACTGTAAAAACAGATTTTGTTTTACAAGTTGTGTTCCCATTTTAATGGGCCACCATCCCATGGTTAGTTTTATCTGACTCAGTGACTGGCAACCTGGTTGACTCAGGTCCCATTAAAATTAATCAGTGCCTTTTTGTGAGCTCCCATTACAGAACAGACTGTGTTGACATTAGTTATAAACATCTGAACCAAAAAAAAAATTTCTGCTTGACAAAATATGCCGTTTCTAGGTCGGAGTTGGTTTACTGAATCAATACCACTCTAATGCACAACAAATATGAAGCTACTCCCTGGAGATTTTGGCATAGCTTAGAAAAAGGCTCCAGACAGGGGTAAAGTCTGGCTTTGTCCGAAGATAACAAAATTTGTCTAGCGATACCTCTAAAAATCTCAACGCAGACACCTTATCTTCTTTAAATTTGTAGCAAAACTGGAACATATTATTGGCTTTTGGAATCTCTAATTCATTTTAAATGCATGTAGAGAGGGCTGACAAAGAAAAGCAGAACACAGCGTGCATAATGTTTTCACCCATTCTGCTCCTTGTCAGCTCATTACTTTCAAATAAACTGACTGAGAGTAAGAATCTCATAGCTTTTCTTTCCCCAGTGTTCCTGTGCCTTCATCAGGCACATCTCACAGACTGACTCACTCACTGTCTAAAGTTGTGATGTAATTTACCTTAAAACTGTGTAAGATTCAAGCCTCATTCTAAAAGTATTGACTCTTCAAGGGCTGCAATCGCCTCTGTAATAACTTGTCTCTGAAATGAGATACACTGGGATGGGATAATGGTGTCGCAGTCTAAAAGACCTGTGATGTCCTTTTCAGAATGAACACACACATGCATAGAACTGTCATGCCATCATGTTGACATCTGTCTCTCGCTCTGTCCACCCTCATTTTCTGTTTCTCTCATAATGTTCTGGGAATGAAGTGGAATGTTAAAAAAAACTGAGGCTTTGCACTTGATGTATGGCCCTGTGTAGTCATGATGTGTCTTGGCACTTTGACACCTTCAAACTAGCTGCATCCACACCTGCTCCTATTTTTAACAGTGAGTGTATGTCTGTTTCTCTTTTCTCCCTGCCTGTTTTTCTACAAACCCATGGGCATCAGGTGCAACTGTGAAAGATGGAAAGACAAACATGAACACTGTGAGCTGAAAGTACAGAAATACTCTAATTGAACTGAGAGAACATGGTTCAAACAAGGTCACAATGTTGAAAATGTCACCAGCACATTTCATATTTTGTATGTGGACGAACACTGTCACCTGACATTTCCACGATAGTTGGCACTTCTTTTTTGCTCTTAAATTTTGTTCCAGTCCAGATTTTTGTCTTTCTTGACTGCAGGTTAAGGATGTTTATAATGGTAATTGGAATATGATTATGACCTCTGCAGCTTAGCAACATTTAAGTCAAAGTGAAATGTAAATTCAAGATTTAGTTGACAGCTCCTACTCTTGAAATGTGGAGAGTCAATGCAGAAGATCCACTGATTCAGTCAAAGTGGCATTTTTTTTCTTTTTAAAATCTCACACTTCATCTTTGCCCTTTCTGCCCTTTTCTTGACATTTCCATTTGCCTTGTTGTCAAGTCTCCACTCCATGGAGATAGATACAGCCATAGAAGACAATGGAGGACATTAACTGATTTAATACTGATTCAGTGGCTTTGCTGTGTTTGTAAAGGACGTTTTCTGGATTTTAAAATGATCATTTATTGTTTATTTTCATACGCTGCCATACATCAGAGGGAATCAAGACAGTGGATTTAAACAGTGCCATTTTTTCTGATCTTTCCTGCCAGTCAGATCTCAGACAGCAGAAAAAGAATTAATGTTCAGCCTTAGATTTTCAATCTCTGACTGAGGAAATCATGATTTTCATGTCTCAGAAGATTTCTCACAATTTGTGCTTAAAACAGAACACTGACAATGAATATACATCTGTAAATTCTACTAAGTACTCAGACTTTGCTGGTTACACTACATATGTTCTCATTTAATAAACTGTTATAACTGTATTATTTTTTCTCTCTTTGGCTGCATTATCTGTCATACTCTTCTGCTCCTTCCTCTTACAGAATGCAGAAGGTTACAATATGAGCATCCCCATGCCTGGCCATCCTGTGAATTTCTCTCAGGCCACTCTGTCCCAGGCCCAGAAAGATGTCGAGCAGCTGGAGAAGCTAATTGCAGAGCACGATGTGGTGTTTTTACTAATGGATACGAGAGAGAGCCGCTGGCTGCCTACGGTTATCGCTGCCAGCAAGAGGAAGGTGGGAAGGAACAGTAACAGTATGTAAAATGAACAGAATGGTCACAAACCAGTGGGGTCAGGTCATGGGGGGGGGGTTAAAGCTCCTCTTATAATATTTTACATAAAAACAATGAATGAAATAATGATATGCAATGTGAAAGTGGACACCTGCAGTGAAGTGCACTCTGACAATTATTATTAAACTCTGCAGCTTAGTGGAGCCACTTCTAGCTCATTATTTGGTTCTGCACATTTACTGTCACCACTCTCATTAACGCTCCTAGATAGAGCAGACAGCTGTTTTTAGAATATAGCTCTGAATAAATCCAATAAACAGCACTTTATAACAAGCAGACAAACTGAGCAACTAGCTTGTGAAGTGAGCAGAGAGACAACTACAAATGTTTCATATGTGGTAGAGTTTTAAATGGTTCATTTTTTTTGGCTGTTGGTGGACTTCCTTACAAAACTTAAGCAGTAAAAAAATTAGGTGATTTAAATGTCATTAAAAGACCCTGATATTCTGTTCAACATGTCAGTCTTAGATTCTTACACAATTCAACTCACCTATTTAAATTTAGGGACCTTTTTTTAAATCTCGCTATTCTATGCTTTTACTTTGTAATCTGCATAAAAATTCAACATAATTAAAAACAGAATTAGTTTTAGCACAAGGTTTTTATGACATCATTTGGTTTGTAGTATTGAATTCTACTGTCAAATATGCATAAAAAGAACAGGCTTTATTTACATTGTTAAGAGTATTTTCATAGTGGTACTCAAGGTACAGCAAAGGAAATCAAGACCATGGATTTAAACAGATCTGTTTGCTCAAAGGTTACATTAGACCACAGGCCACAGTGCTCCAACACTGGGAGGAGACATTAATGACTTTTTAACATTGTTTTTCTTTTATTTGCTTTAAGTTAGAATCTGAAATTGAAAAGACTTTTCATTTCTCCTTCAGGAAACTAAGATTGCTTGATAACACTGTTCAAGTTTTCTGTTTCTAATTTATTCAAATTGATTTCGGAAGTTGCCAGGGAACATTAAATTTATTTAACATTGTGCGAGGAGCTTGTGATGCCTCCAGTAGTAACACTGATGCAACTCCTGCTAATTAGGTTTTTCTGATGACTGGTTCGTCCAAGAGTTTATTTGGCCATGTTTGCAATGGAGTTTACCCAAACTTTACTGACAGTAGGCTTCAAAATTATTTCAGCTGCTTCTCATAAAGTCTAGATGGTTTCAGCAGAGCATATTATTTTTGTCATTGTTTTTTTTCTAAAATAATTCAACATGACGTAGCCTTGTTAGCTATGAAATTGGCTTAGGACAATATGCAAAATATCCTTGATATTTGTCCAAGCTAAAGCAATTTAAAATATGTTTTACTATATCTTTGTTTAAAAAGAAAAAACTTTTATCATGATTTACCATAATTGTTGTTTTCACAGCTAGTGGTGAATGCTGCTCTAGGCTTTGACACATTTGTTGTGATGCGCCATGGCCTGAAGAAACCTACCGACAGTCATAGTGTTCCCACGGGACCAGATTCCTCCCCTTCCTGTTCCTCTGCTTCTTCTTCATGCTCCACACCAGCTGGTGCTGTGTCCTCTGTACCAGGATCCTCCCTGTTTTCAAACATCCCAGGGCACAAGCTGGGCTGCTACTTCTGCAATGATGTTGTGGCACCAGGAGATGTGAGGAAAACACACACATAAGAAGCATACAGTAAATTCAAAACTTAATGCACTGAAAATCAGACAGACCTCAATAGAAGACAACAGTATTTGTTTAAGAGGATTAAAATGAGTGATATTTACATCAGTAATATTGCGAATGAATACATTTAAAATCTCTGAACACCTATTTTCAAGGAGCCAATCATTTAGTTGATGGGGTGAGAAATGCCAACCTGATAACCAACAAAACAACACTGTATGAACAAAGGTATTGGGTCACACCACACAATCATTGAATTCATGTTTTTCATTTAGTCCCATTGCCACAGGTGGATAAAACCAAGCACCTAGCCATGCAGTGTGCCTTTGCAAACATTTGTGAAAAAATTGGTTGTTCTAAAGAGCTCACTGAATTTGAACATAATGGGATGCCACCATTGCAACCATTTAGTTTGTGAAATTTCACACAGTTACAGCCCACAATCTTATAGAAAGCTTTCCCAGAAGCCTGGAAGCTGTTATAGCTGCATAGGGGTTACCAACTTCTTGTTAATGCCTATGGATTTAGAATGAGATCTAATAAAAGCTCCTGTATGTATAATGTGTAGATGGCCCAATACTTTTGTCCATTAATGTAAGAAAGTCAGTCAGTTTTTTCAACACAACATGATCTTTTATCAACCCAGCCAAGTAATTTTTTTTGCCTAAATTGATCATCAACTGAAAATGAGAAAAAAAATCATTAAAAGCAGGATTAATATTAAAAATAGTGGCCACATTTCATCAAGAACCCCAGTCTCTTAGCTGAAAGTCTTGTGTGGGTCGTGAATATTTTTGCGTGTAACAGTTAAGGACATAATGTCAGTGTTCTGTTTAAGGTTGTCTGCTACCTGAAGTCATCAAAAATGTATTGTTACAGTTTTTAATTGCAGCATTTGGGTCAGTAATTAGGATTGTTTTTACATTTTCCAGAATAGAAATTTTAGTTGTCATTTGAGAGTTGCCATATGGTGAAAACATTTCTGTATTTAATTGCAAATTGAAGAGGGATGGCTGACACAACCTTTCCACTTCCAAAAGTCACACTTGACACCCAGATTCTGCTTGCATCTCTGAGGGCTCTTTGTTTTTCATTTTGTTCTTATTCTCCCTCGTGACCTTTTGTAAGTAATGTATGAAGATTCTTCATCAGCTGTTAACGGATACAGAAATTGTATAAAACTTGCACAAGTCAGCTCTGACTTCTACCATGAATGCCACATGTATTGAGCTCAGTGCGACAGATTAAAGTTATATTAATATTTGAATTTGAGGCACAGCTTGTTACCAGTATATGAGTTCAAGTTTGGTGAATCAACACATATATGTGCATGTCTCACTACCTAGTGAAACAGCATCACAATGTAAAAATAAGCTACCGAAGTTTTTATACAAGGTTTTTATTTATTGTTTTATTGTAAATTTTACATGTCAAATTTTTGTTGCCATGCCCCTGGTAGTTCACCTTTCCTTCTATGGACTTGTTGATCCATTTCTGTGGTCCACAGTGTAATATCACAACAATTATTATTGGCAAGCAATTTGCACAAACACTAATGATCCATTGGCCCATCCATTAGCTATACCCTTTACCCTTTTAGAGGGTTATTTGTGAGTTGCAGCCTGTTCCAGCTGACATTGGGCAAGAGGTTGGCAGTCACTGACAGGGCTACACTAATGGTTTCATTTCTGAAAATACTATGGCATTATTAAAAGCCTGCTTAACTGGAAGTATCCAGTAGTAGTCAATGCCTGACAAACAATCTGTCATCAACAAGTCCAAAATCTTCCTGGATAAGAGCATCTGTCTAAAACTCATTTGATTGGCCAGTGCCAACATTTCTCATCTGTCTTTTCTCTCCTTGTTTTGGAGAAAACTCTCTTAGGTTTACTGGATTGAATTTTGGCTTTTTGGAGTGTCTGGACATATTTCCTCATATTGATGTTATCACTATTTTTCTATTGCCAGTTGTTTATTCAGTTGGTGTTTCATTGTTTTGTTGCAATAGTCAACCAGGGATCGGACCTTGGATCAACAGTGCACAGTGAGCAGACCAGGCCTTGCCATGATTGCTGGAGCCCTGGCCGTTGAGATGATGGTGTCCATTCTACAGCACAGTGAAGGGTGAGCATGACAAAAGTTATATTTGCAAGTACTAACAAGTTGAAGTTGGACTAATAGAAGTAATTTCCCCCAGGAATTAATAAAGTATTCTGATTCTGATAATAGTGCAACTGTCCCATGTACATGTGTAGACTTGTGATGATATAGTCACTGACATCACGCTTTGGTTTGTCAGAAGCATATTACTGTTTTGTAGCCTCAACTGGAGCAGTTTAGCTATAAATATTTATATTTTATGCAAGTGGATGTGATGAATGTGTGGTAGATCTGATAAAATAATATACTGTATGCACAACCAATTATAAGGTTACTAATACCCAAAGTTTACCCCACTTTATAGCCTATTTTACTTGAATTGGGGCCATTATTTATAGAATGTAAATTGTTTGAGCACTGTTGTACTGAAAAAGACCCGAAACTAACAACTGAGACCATAAAATGATTAGGAAAATCATCACTAAGGGGATAAATCTAGTTAGAAGAAATCTAGTTAGTCATCTTCTCATATACTTCCATACATCTTTTTGCAACCAGAAGAATTGCACCCCTCTGGCCATTAGAAAAAATGCAGAATGTTGTTACTGTAGCATCACCCTTTTTGTTTGGACTATGCATTCTGAAGCTTCACTGTTAGTGTTTAAGCTGCCACATTGTTGTTTTTTTAGCAAGGATTTACCATATTTTGATGAGAATGTGGAGTGCTGAGTTATCAGCTAATGCTGGAATTCTTGGTTAGCCCTATCATCACCAGCACCAACTCCTAGAAAGAAACTACACTCCTTTGCATGGTGGGGCAATGTTGCACTTGATTAATGGAGTGCCCTCCCCTTGCTATGGCACTAATTGTGTGGCACAAACAGGATAAATGTAGAGGTGTTGGTTTCTGTTCTCCAGATCTGTGTAAACAGTGGGTGGGAGAGAAAGAGACAGCAGGCATTTTATTTCCAACTTCCACCATGAAGAGAAAGGTTAAAACACCAGAGAGCAATGAATCACAGTCGACATTAGACGCAAATTGGTAGCTTTAGTGATCGTGTTTTCTTTTATTTTTACATTTTTATATTTCTTTATTAAGTTTTTCCTGCGTTCATGTGTAATTAATAGTAACAGTAGGTTAAGAGGGAATTGTTGCTTGCATTGACAATGTTGAATATGTCTTTGTTTTGACTAGGATGGACAGGCTAAGGAATGAGTATATAAAAGGGACAGCTCAAGTGGGATGGTTTGCAAAGAGGGGCGTGACTGAGATGGTTTGGACATATGCAGAGGTGAGATGTGTGAATATATTAGGGAAAAAGGATGTTGAAGATTGAGCTGCCAAGGAAGAGGAAAAGAGGAAGACCAAAGGGAAGGCTTATGCATGTAGTGAGAGAGGTAATGCAGATGGTTAATGTGACAGAAGAGGATGAAGGATAGTGTGAGATGGAGGCAGATGATCTGCTGTGGTGACCACTAAAGGGAGCAACTGAAGAAAGTAGAAGTAGGTTAAGAAGATGAGCCAGTAGCTTTATCTTAAAGGTTTTAGCATTTGCCTATTAAAAAATCCTGTTGTTAAGGCTCAGTAGGGGACAACTTACAATGATAATAAAATTGCTAACCGAACTGTTATTTGGGGGATCTCACACCATCTGTCCTTTAATTTTATTTACTACTTTTTGGGCTGGAGCTTATCCCAGCTGTCATAGCCTACACCCTGAGCTTGTTTCCAATCTATCACAGGGCTAATAGAGACCTACAATGATTTTCATTCCTGCAGCCAGTTTAGTATCACTATTAACATGGATAACTTTGGGAACATATACAAGCTCCACAGAAAGGCCCCAGCCAACCAGGAGGTTTGAACCCATAACTTTCTTGCTTTTATGTGTCAGTGCTAACCATTACACCGCATTGCATGGAAGGCACAATCCTGCATCTTCTTTCTTTCTAAAGAGGCAACTACACTAATATCTTCTGGTAAAACAGTGTCACCTGGTGGTGAAAATGTTGGTTAAATTTGGCTAAGTCTGATTACAGTTTATTCTGTTAAGGGTTAACCAGTATCTATGTGGATGAGTTGTAAAAAGAACTAGAAAAGCATCACATCAGACTGGCGATTTTTTTTTTTCGGCATGATCCCATCACCCGTTTCTTCCCAAAATTTAATGACCTCTTCCTTTTATTAAGCCAAATCTATAAGAAAATTTCAGCCAAATCCGTTCATAAGTTTTTGAGTTATTTTGCACACAAACAAACAAACCAACGCTGACGAAATCTGCGCACTGTAGACTTGTTACAAAGCCAGGCCCTAACCATCAACGTTTTAAACATGCTTTTTCGTGCCATTTAGTTTGGCATTTTGAACATAGGAGCCTGTGGGGATTGATTCACATTTGGAGCTGCTTCAAGGGGCCCTGCAGTTCTTACCACTTTATGTTTTCAGCGCCAGAGGTTGCCATTTGGTTTGACTTTCAGACTGATATTCATACGCTATATGGACAAAAATATTGGAACACCATCATGTTAGTCCTAATGGAGCTTTTATTACATCCCATTCTAAATCCACTGGTCCCCCTTTGTGGCTGTTCAGTTCATTTATTTAGGTTTTATTTATGTGGCACTAATTCCTAACTGAAGTCACTTCAAGGCATAAGGTAAATGCCCTACAATAGTTAAAAAAAGTAAAACACTATATAGTTATAGAGCTATTGCATATAGTTATATTCAATAGCTATAACTGTATACACTCTTCTGGGAAGGATTTCTGCAAGACTTCTGTGTGGGAATTCAGAATCAAAATCATAATCCTTTATTAATCTCAGGGGGGAAATTGCTTGGGGTCTAGATGCTCCATTAGGTATAAATAAATAAATCAGCATATGCAGATATGAACAGATGGTGTCCGCTCTAGTGCAGTGGTTTACACATTTGCTTTACAAGCGAACGGTCCATGGTTCAATTCCAGGTGGGGACAAAAATCTCTCTCACCATGGTGGGTTGCATCATGAAGGGCATCTGGCGTAAAATCTCTGCCAAATTACTGATGTGGATTAATCTGCTGTGGCGACCCCTTGGGGAAAATACAAGGGAGGAGCCAAAGGTACATGCAGATATGAACAGATAAAAATGAAACTGTATAAACCTGTACGTAAAAAATGTCATGCTTTCTGTGAGTGAGAAGAGAGAGGACCCAAAATGGAGGACTCCAGGATACAGGATAAAGTAAACAAAAAGTGAGCTTTAATGGTGGAATTCCTCCTTAACAAAGGCAAAGTCCAAGCATAGAACACAAAGAACTAAGAACACTCACAGAGTCAGGGAGACATAGACTAACAACACACAGCAAAGGGAGGCAGGGGTATAAATACACAAGGACTAATGAGCAAACAACCAACAGGAGGGAGAAGAAAACAGGTGGCAACAGTCAAGGGCAGGAAGTAAAGTTGAGCATAATACATGGGGCAAGAGTGGTTACAAAATAAAACAGGAAACAGAAAACATGACTAGGAACATGACACTGGACAGAACTTTAAGTTAAGACAAGAACACATCAGGAAACATCTTAAGAACTAAATAACTAACATAGGCAAGGCTCACTAGAGAATAAACATAAACAAGGGATGAAGTGACAGAACGTGAAAGCTAAGAATCTCAAAACCATAAAAGAAGCTCAGAAACTCAAAAGCATAACATACAAAATTATACTTTAAAAGACCCAGGACCATGAAAAAAATGCAGCTGTCCCATAAACATTCAAAGTTAAGACAGTAAAATAATAAATATAAATATATATTAAAGATAGAAAATGAAGATTAAAATAAATAAACAGAAAAGGGCCTTCCCTAAATTGGTCCCTGATAGTTTGAAACAAAGAATTGTCTAAAATGTCTTGGAAAGTTGAAGCATTAGGATTTCCTTTCACTAGAACTGATGGACCCATAGCATTATCCTTCACAATCAAACTTTACAGCTGGCACAGTGCAGTCAGGCAGGTAACGTTCTCCTGGCATTCGCCAAACCCATGCTCGTCCATCAGACTGCTATACATCACTCCATCCAACACTTGACATTGTGCTTGTGCTTGTGCTTGTGGAATAAATTGGAGAAGGGAAATTTCACCAGATGGCATCCTTTTACAGTTCAACGCTTGAATTCCGCAAGCTTTTTAGAACAACCCATTCTTTCACATGTGGCCCAATACCTTTGTCCATATAGTGTAGGTTGGTTGGTTGACAGCAGATACTCCTGTCTCTGACCTGTGTTTGTGCCTCTTTCCTGATGGCTGCTTTTTCTCAGCATAGCAAGTCCATTTAACTTTTGCATCATGCCTCTGGTTTCTGTGTTCCTGGGATACAGGATTTACCTCTTAGCATGGTGCTAAAAATTTCCCACTCATAGCTATGATAGATAAAGTTTTTATCTTTTTCCAGCCCAGTCCAACTTCCAATCTGGATTTGATAAAATATCCTTGGAAGCACTAGAGGTCTTGCACTCTGCTTCCTTAGTGAGCACCCCTGATTACCAGTACCTGCCTGAAGTGCTCTCATCAGAGCTTTATTCCACCTCACTCCAGGCTTAAAACTAAGAGAGATGTTGCCTTTTTGATGGAGTAGCACTGCAGCTGAGGTCTCACTGCGCTGCAGGTAGTATCGGTGATTTGGTTGTAGCACAGCTCCCCAAGCTTTTCCCCATTTTCATGCCTCAGAAGTTCAAACACCGGGGTTCAGTCAACCCTTAAGTTCTCTTTGCAAGCTGGACCAGCTCGATATTTCCGACTCTTAGACTGTGCATTTTTTTTCCTTAACACCGATGGGGATGTTTCCATGCCTATTAAGTGTGTATTCATGCGCACGGGTGTGTCTTTGTAGAAATGGAATTGTGTGTGCACTTTTTGGTGAAAAATCATACTGAAGTGGCTGCATGCTGGGCCTGATAAGACTGCCATTTTCTCTCAGAATGTTTTTGAGACGTTATAAGCTGTTACAAAGCTGTTCTTTCTTTCTTGGATAAAAAGCTTAGAAAGCAAAGGAGAGAAGGAAAATTTTCATGTGCTCTCTATACTTTGTACTTTGTAGCTGTGTTTATTGCTTTTTTATACTTCCAATTTTTCCAACTCTTTATCCCCAAAAAAGCCCCTTACACTAACTCTCATTTGGAATCTTACTTTGTAAAAAACATGAGCTTTAGAAAATTGACACTTCAGGATTAATGTTCCTGCAGTTTGACAGAGATTTCTGACTTTGCAAAACCACTGTCAGCTCAGTGTGAGATGTGATATTTTACTTATTGTTATCCACACAGAGTGAAATCTTTTAAACCTGGTAAGATTTACTGGCAAGCAGGAACTCTCAGATCACAAAAAATGTAATACTTTTTAATATTCAAGCAAATAAGATCTATTAATTCTTAAAATAGGTTACCAAATTCAGTTTTTTGAGTGGCGCATTTTGTTTTACAGTTTATATTTGCTTTGTATAAGAAACACATAAAAGTGCAGTTATAAATACTATATGAATAAAAGTATTGGTCTATTTACATATTACAATTAAAGATTTTATTACATCCCATTCTAAATCCATAGGCATTAATATAGAATTGGTCCCCCTTTGCAACTATAAAAGCTTCCACTCTTCTGGGAAGGATTTCTACAAGATTTTGTTGCATGTCTTTGGGAATTTCTACCCATTCATCCAGAAGAGCATTTGTAAGGTCACACAAAGACGTTGGATGAGAGGGCTAGGCTAGCAATTTCCCTCTAGTTCATCCCAAAGATGTTTGATGGGGTTAAGGTCAGGGTTCTATGTGAGCCAGTCAAGTTATTCCACACCCAACACATCCAACCATGCCTTTATGGAGCTTGCTTTGTGCACTGGGGCACAGCCGTGCTGGAACAGAAAAAGGTGTTCCTCAAACTGTTTACAAATAGTTGGAAGCAGAATTGTCTGAAATTTTTGGTGAACTGGAAGATTAAGATTTCTCTTCACTGGAAATAAAGAAGCCAAGGCCAAGCCCAGAAAAAAACACTATAACATAAGGCCTCCTAAGTCAAACTTTAAGCAAAGTGCAGTCAGGCAGGTAACATTCTCCTGGCATTCGTCAAACCCAGATTCGTCCATCAGACTGCTATACATCACTCTATCCAACACTTGACATTGTGCTTCGTGATGTAATGTTTGCATGCGGCTACTCAGTCATTAAAACCCATGCAATAAATTGTTGGCATACAGTTTTTGTGCTAATGTTAATGCCCAAGGAGATTTGAAATTCTGCAGTTACTGAGTCATCAAACGTTGGTGACTTTTATGCACTATGCACTTCAGCGCTCAGCAACCTTGCTCTGTAGATTTACATGATCTGCCACTTCATGGCTGAGTTACTGTCTTTCCTAAATACTTCCACTTTGCAATATTACCACTTACAGTTGATTGAGAAGTCTCTATGGAAGAAATTTCAGAAACTGACTTGTTTTTGACAGTGGCATCCTATTGCAGTACAACACTCAAATTCAGAATAATCCATCATTTCACAAATGTTTATAAAGCAGATTGCATGGCTAGGTGCTTCATTTTATACACCTGTGGTAATGGGACTGCATAAAAACCCTGAATTCAGTGATTTAAGAGGTCTGGCCAAATGTTTTTGTACGTATTATTGTAATGTGTTGTATTGTGGAATATTGTTGAGGGAGGTTTGCTGATGTTTGTTTTGTTACTTGGTTTTTTAAGGCTTTATTATTTCCTTTAAGATATTACTAATATTACAGAGGCTATCATTACACTCATGTTCAAAAAGGTGAAATGTGAGGAACATGGTGTATATAAGTATACAAACTTATATCTCTTTTCTCCATCTCCAGCGGTTATGCAGTGGCCAGCAGCAGTGATGACAGAATGAATGAACCTCCCACCTCTCTCGGTCTCGTGCCACATCAGGTCAGAAACACACACTTATATCATGAACATTCTGTGTTGTACCCAGTATCAGTGAGAAAAATTAATTAAATTAAAAATGGTAAAATTAATAACTTAGATAGTGTCACTGAAATCCAAAGTGTGGATTTAAGGTTTATTAGAAAAATAATTTTAAGCAGGCTTTAAAGTACATAACCAACAATGAACTGTAATTGCTTAAGTTGAATTCAGGGTCAGGATCTCTAGAGGCTGTTACAGTGTTCCAGATGCCTACATACAATTCTTTCAGTAATTCCGGGGAGAAAGGTTCTGATCTTGATAAAAGAGTCTGAAACATTGCATTCATATTTTGAACAAGCAGCATATTACAGAGAGTCCAGTTTGGTTCTGGGAAGAGAACAACAAATAATTAAGTGGAGAAGAGAGATAATTGCAAGAATGAGAGTCTCATCATTCAGTGCAAGAAGAACAGATTATGTTCTGATTCTCCAAGTCAAAAGAGGCCATATTTTTGTTTCTATGTTGTTCTGAGTAAACAGAAGGGCAAACTTAAATGATGGTTGTGTTGTGCAATACAACAGCCCCGCTTTTATAGTATTACAGTAAGTGCCCTGCACACAACCTTGCCTTAAAATGAGACTTCTACGTCTGTTGCTAGCTTGGCAAGTTGAATCTGTGGTTGTTATTAGTAGCATTTTATTCATTCTGCATTACACTAAAACATTTTTATACTATCTTGTCCATCTGATTTTTATACATATGGGGAGACCACAGTTTTACATCTGTTGTTTTTGATTTATCTGCAAAGGCACAAATGTTTCTGTTTTGGGCGTTTTTATTTGTTTAATATGTTCAAGCTGAAAGATCAAACATGACTCAAGGTTCCTAATGAGGAGACTTCATCATTTCTTAAAACCATCATAATTAAGAGATCTTAGTCTGTCCAAGAGCTAGAAGCACATTTTCTGAGAGAGGAGGTGATTTTATGATATGCAAACTTTAGCTGCAAATTTGCATATGTCTTTGTCCTTTATGAATTAGTATGAGTCCCTTTCAGTCCTTTGTAGAAATGAGTCAAGAATAATCATCATAACAGAGAGTAGCGAGACTTGAATTTGCTGCTGTCAAATAGAACAAAATTAATTTTGTTTTATAGGTCAAGAAACACAGCAGTTGAGGTCAGAAAAGACTCAGCTGGAAGGTGTCGGAAATTCAGAGCTCAATACATAGTGATAATCAATGAGTAAGTTTGCAGTAGCTATTATGAAGAAGAAAGGGAAAAGAATGTGTGTGTGCTTAACTGAATACACAGCTTTGTGTAGCCAATTTTCTTTGGTCAGTCGTTATCCCTAATTTCATGAAGAACTCAGTGATTTTTTTTTTCTAATGTGTTTTGATGTAAGTCTGCTGTGTGCTTATGTTTTTTAAACATTCTTTTTGTATAACCTTCATTATGATTGAACCTATAAACACGTGTGAAGGGGATTTCTTTCACTAATATATTGTTTTCATCACAAAGAAGTATAAATATTTTTGTTAATTTTTCAAAATGTTAAGGACAAATTGTGCTCTTGGCTGACTGATTGCTGTATCTCACCACCTCTATTTGCATATTATCATCAATATTCATCACTGTGAGAATTGCCATTTGCTTGACACATCTGCTGGCAGCCAAATAACCCATGGAAAAGTGAGATGCAAATGTGGTGTTTTATGCGTGTGTTCATGTACAAAGAGAGGGTGCAAAAAATTATTAGAGTGAAAACTGCAAAATAAATAATATGCATGAGGCACACACATGTGTGTATATATGCCTGGAAATGCTCTTTTCTCAAGCAGTGCCTGTATGGCACATTGCAGTGAAGGAGTTTTCTGTGGTGCCACAGTGACAGCTTCTGGTCATTGGCAAAAATTACACAATACCTCCAAGTAACTGAAGTGCAAATATAGCAGCATTTTTGATAGCTATACCATTTATTTCATTGAATGATGTTGTCACTGTCAATTTTGGGCCCTTGTGTATTGCTGCATTTTGCATCTCTAATATCCACAGAAATGTTCTTGACCCTTTGCTGTCTAAGCCCAAACGTAATCAAATAATCATTAGGGATCATTAGGGATCATTTCAAGTACAGCTAATGAAATAATGTACTTTACTGTGACATATATCAAGTAAAATTTGATTTATATCACAAAATCCTAACTTTGCTTCAGGGGGCTTTACAACCTGTGTGACATGCTCCTTATCTTTAGACCCTCAATTAAGCTCCCAAAAAACATTAATAGGAAAAATGCAGTGGAAGAAAAAGGCAATCAAAATGGGAGGTGGACAGCCAGGCCTAAGGTAGAAAATGGACCAAAATGGCAAAATTACAATATAGATCAGATGAATGATAAAATTAAGTATGGGTTTAAGGTGTGAGGCATGTTGAGCAACTTGAGGGGGGATCCAAAACAGTGCATATAGAATTATACTTTAAACTTTGAAAGATGAGGAAGACGACAGAAAAGGTTCATGGATGAAATGAAGGAGGACATGCAGAGGGTTGGTGTGAGGGAAGAGGATGCAAGGAATAGGGTGAGATGGAGGCAGACGACCCGCTGTGGTGAGCCCTAATGGGAGCAGCCGGAAGGAGAGGAGAAAAAAAAAAACAAATCTGTTAAGCAGTACTTAAATTGCTGTTAATTTTCATGTATTATTCAAATGAGTATTGAACTGTATATGTCACTGACTAAATAATTGCACAACACAAGATGAGCATACTCAAGTCACATGTGTGATCTTTGGTCAGTTTATGCTCCCTATAAAAGCAGCAGTTTTATGTAGAGCTTCAAGTCTGTTCAAGACTATCTCACTTGCCCATGCTCACCCACTGGTCTGAGTCATTCATCCACTCAGCCCCTTTGTTACCATATTCACTGGGCATGGTTGCTTTGCCTGTTATTGTCAGTAACTTGTTTGTCTTGCTGTTCCTTCATGTCCTTGAACATGGCCTTTACTGGAAATTACAAAACATTTGTAAATTGAAATGAACAGTGCAGCTTTAATAATGGATTTCCTGAACATTTCCTTCCTTTAAGTTAAGTTACCACAAAGCCTGAGTCCGTTCAAATTTGGTCCCATGATCAAGAAAATAAAGTGCAGCGCATGAAGATGTAATGTTGATTGTACTCAAATATCCCAGCAAAGGGCTGAAAGCTTTCAATTTCCACCTTGTTTATTTAGTATTGCATCTGCAATAATTGGTCACAAATGTTTGATATATTTGTCAGTCTCACCACTAGATAATTATAGCCAGGAAGTTGTTTCATCCTCCACTGGTGTATGTGTGTCATCAAATAGCATAATTGGCTGAAGCTTCTATTACAAAATGGGAAGATGTGGGTGGCAGAGGGAAGCGATGAGAGGAATGTATTGTTAAGTGATTTGTAACACATGTCATTAAAGAGTAGTTGTTTTGCATATACGATTGATTAAGAGTGAAGGCTCTAAGCTTTTAGATGCAAGGAAAATGTTTCACTAAAACATACCTTCCTGACACCAGAGGGCGCTCTCTACTTTACTGTGGAACAGAAAATGCAGAAATCCAGACTGCTTTCATTACATTTTCATATTTGCACTTTCATGATTACTAATAGAACCTTTACCTTTTCTTATAAGGAACAAAGGTATCTGGGGTGATATTTATTTAAAAAAAATCTCTTGCTCAACAGACTGACTTCTAAAAACCTGCTCATTTTTCTTATAAGTTATCTTGTGTCATTGTCAGTTTCTCCATCTGTTGCCAGACCTACTTTTATTCACATAATTGAAGTGCCTGCTTTTATGATTTGTTTTTAAGAGCGTTTTTCTTCTCCACAGATACGGGGCTTTCTTTCAAGGTTTGACAATGTCCTGCCTGCCAGCCTGGCCTTTGACAAATGCACCGCCTGCTCGCCCATTGTAAGTGGTACAAGATGTAACTAAGTAGTTCTAATTATGTATTTACAATCCAATTTTGCAACAAGACAGTGTTTTAATGTTGAACCCCACTTTGCCAGAACTATTGAAATGTAGATATCTATTTGGAAACCCTGTTTCTGTTATTATGTGGTAACATTCTTTAGAAGCACAAATTGCAGTCTTAACAGAAATATGGGGGTTTTCCCATCTCTCTAATTTTAGCATTGTTAAGTCAGTGAAGCAGTGTTAAAATGCTGTTCCTTGAAGAATACTGAAGACACACACACACACACACAGAAAAACTGGTAAAACCATATGGTAACAATCAGCCAGCAGTTGCTCATTGATGTCAGTAACTGTCGTTGAGTGTAATTATCTCCCACCACTGCTTTGTGTGTTGATCTGTGTGTGCATAGATGGGTTGTTGAAGGGGTTACCTATCCTAAATTGGCCAAGTGGGGTGAGAGAAATAGTCCTTGTGTTTTTACTGCATTGATAGCCAACTGTGTGTGCAGCAATGTGACTGGTTGTTTGTACATTGGTGTAAGAACAAGGCAGGAGGGATAGAAAACCACAAATTAAAGAAGGAGAAAGTTTTAAAAATGGGTTTTTAAGTAGAGGAAGTACAACACTGAAGAAAGGGTGTTGTGATGAGTGGAGGGCTGGTTCGTTCTCTCATTCTTCCCTGATCTCAATGCAGTCTTTGTGTCTATAAAGAGGTCATAAAGCCCCAGATCTATCACTTTCATGTGAAGACAGAGGGAGAAACCAAGAGGCAGCTGGGGGAGGGAGTTGGCTAGCTTGTGCACTAAAAGTTTTTTCCACCTACGCTCTGACAAAAAAAAAGGGGATGGTGTTCCACCCCATCTTAAGGTGTCATGTTACTGCCTGTGTGACTGATGAGATTATTCGGTCTGCACAGAGGTTTCATATGGTTTGACAGGGATTGGGTAAAGCCTGTGTACACAGGAACAATGAACAACACGAGTTTGGAAAGAAGATCCTTTGCTGAGGCAGGGATAAAGGTTATGTAGTGAAAATGGTGAATATGTTTTAATCCCACCCACATATCTTTTCCCTCCATTTTGCATTTGCTTATCAACCCCTCACTCTTTTCTTTTTGGCATACTCCTATTTTACATGTCTTTCTTGTCCTCTCATATGTCTTTCCTTCTATCTCTTCCTCCCCCATATCTCTCCTCCCTTTTTGTGTGTCTCTTGTCCGTCTATTGGTTTGTTCACTTTAATGGTTTGTGTATGTGTGTGTTTGTGTATTTCCTAACTCTCTCTCGGAGGTACAAGCCAATAAAACTGTATGCCAAAGAGTAAATCACAGCTGACGTGGCTTTGTCTTAAACTGTGCCAGATACCTCTTACTACAGCTACTTGTACACACTACCAAATATGCTACCACTATTAATAGAAATCATATACTTTTTACATTTGGGTTGTAAAGTTCTGAAGAGACAGTGCTCCTTTGTAGAGGGGGGCTTTCTTTTAAACTTCTAATTGCTTGTGCTGTTTTATATTTCATTTAAATCCACCTTAAGTTAGAGACTGTAAAGATGAAAGGCTCATTTGAGTGTGCAGGCACTGATTTATTATGTTTCAGCACCTTTTTTTGTGGCTCTGAACATCCTTGCCAAAATTTTGAAGACCCTCAAAACAACAAAAATATGAGGTAGGATACAATCATAAGTTTCCACAAACATAAAATTATCTGATCTCCTCTTACAAGGTTGTCTCCTTGGATGGTGCTGCACAACTACCAGCATGGCTGCTAGTTTTAGAATGCTCTGCAGAATTCTTGTTTGATCACTTGCATTTGTGTGTCTGCATTGTGTGCTGGATCTAGTCCTCCATATCAACTTGAACTTCATTACAGATAACATGATGAAATTGCAGGGAATCAGTTCTGGTGAATAGGTCAGGTGTTGAAGAAGGATTGTGTTGGTGGGGCCAAAAAAATGTTCCTTTTCAACTGACTGTTTAATGCACTTACTCTTTTTAAATTTATTTCTGTTAAGTGGCAAAGGGAAAGGAAAAAACTTACAGTGAGTTGTATGAGAGGCTGAACACTAAAGAAGAACAGAAGAACTTGTATCGACTGGCTGGACAGAGGAACCAAGCTGGAAAGTGTGTACAGCAGGTTAGGGTGATTAAGGATAGAAAAGGAAATGAATCAATTAGTCCAGGGAGTGTGTTGAGATGATGGAATTAATTCTTTGAGGAGCTGATGAATGAGGAAAATGAGAACAAGAGGATGACAGGAAAGATATTGAATCAGTAACTGCAGAGTATTAGTAAGGAGGAAGTGAGGGCAGCTATTAAGAGGATGGAAAAGTGAAAAAGCGGTTGACCCAGATGACATACCTGTGGAGGTATGGAGATGTCTAGGAGAGAAGTGCACTGGGGCCAGTCTTCTAGAATAAAGGTTATGTACAGAATTGGAGCAGCTACAGAATAATCAACTTGATGAGCTATACCATGAAGATATGGGAAAGAGTTGTTGAAGCTAGGCTAAGAAGAGAGGTGATGATCACCTAGCTGTAGTATGTCAAGAAAAAGTACTATAGATGCACTGTTTGATTTTTTTTTTGAGGGTGCTGATAGAGAAGTATAGAGAAGGTCAGAAAGAGTTGCACTGTGTCTTTGGGGATCTTGAGAAAGCATATGATAGAGTGCCAAGAGAGGAACTGTGGTTTGGTATGAAAAGTCAGAAGTGGCAGAAAAGTAATGTGTGGGTGATGCAGGATATGTTTGAGGACTGCGAGATAGTGGTGAGGTGAGTGGTAGGGGTGGCAGATGGTTTCAAGGTGGGGGTGGGATTACATCAGGGATCAGCTCTGAGCCCCTTCTTGTTTGCAATGGGGATGGACAGGTCTGATCTGTAGTGAGAGTAGGGAGGAGGTGAAAGAGAGCCTGGAGGGATGGAGGTATGCACTGAAGAAAAGAGGAATGAAAGTCAGTAGAAGCAAGATGGAGTACATGTGTTTGAGAGGGAGGTGGAATGTTAAAGATACAAGCAGTAGAGGTAGTAAAGGTGGATGAGTTTAAATATCTGGGATCAACCTTCCAAAGCAACGGACAGTGCACAAGAGAGGTGAAGAAGAGAGTGCAGGCAGGGTGGAGTGGGTGGAGACAAGTGTCAGGGGTGCTTTGTGTCAGAAGGATAGCAGTAAAAGGAAAGGAAAGGTTTTTAGCATAGTAGTGAGACGTGCTATGATGTATGGTTTGGAGACAGTGGCACTGACAAAAAGACAGGAGATGGAGCTAAATTTAAGATGTTGAAATTTTCACTGGGAGGGACCAGAATGGACACAATTAGAAATGAGTATGTCAGAGTGTCAGCTCAGGTTGGGTGGTTTGGAGACTAAGTCAGCTGATTAAATATTTGCATTAAAGAGCAGTTGTACAGCTTTTTCAAATGAAGTACCTATTGAGTGTATATCTTTTCAGTTCTCAGGAATTTTATGGTTAATTTCTATTTCTTTTTTTTTTAATTCTTTATGTGTGACATGTATGTTAGGTATGCTACATTTGCTGCACATGTTTTTTTTTAGCTGTTCTTCCCATGAAATGTCCTGTTTCTCTGAAATACTCTGAGCCCTAAGGGGCTACACTAATGAGTCAGTATGGAGTTTTTAAAGCATGTGTTTGTACTGGTGTGAGGGCCATTCTTGTTAACAGAGGATGTTTAAGCCACTGAGTCAACAGGAACTGTTTACTCAGAGTACATTAGGTGTCACATTATGGCAACTTAAGGCCCCTTTAATAGGAAGTAATAAGATTGTTCCAGTCAAAAGCTAAGTCTGACGATGAAAAAGTTAAATATATATTTATATTTACAGAGAGAGAGAGAGAGAGAGAGAGCTTTTTTCTGGTACCACTGGGCTTTGGGTTGAGATGTGTTGTATGATTGGTAAGGGGTTGGAAGGTAGAGAAAAGGAAAGGCCTTCATAATGGGTTTCTATTGCCGTTATTCCACAAAGGCATTGCCCTGGTCTGGGAGATATTGTCTTTTGTGGGTGAAAGGCATAATGTCTTGTTATAGATGTATCTTCTGCTGTTTTGGGGTTGCCCAATAAATGCAGTTGTTACAAAATAAACACAGTGTATAATTTACATGCAAAGACAAGCACAGCTGTACGATGAAAAACAATGAATCCGACATAATCTGCATGTTTACAACCAAATTTATAGACATCACCTCCTTTAAATTTAAAGGAATCCTCTGAGTCACCCAAACCACCCACTGTTTGATAACTTCAGAACTGCTATAGCTACATGTAAGCAGACACATGCACAACCTGTAATGTGTGATACTTCCAGTTAGTGTCCACTGTATGACTCCAGCTTCAAAAAGAGGGCATCACAACTGTCAATAAAGCTTGGGAATGCATTTATATGGCTCCATATGGAAGGAAGCTTTACAACAAGTGCCCACACACACATGTGAATCCGTATGTTAGTGTTTATATGCATATATGTAGCACACCATCTAATCCAGATGTTCATTTGTTGGTACATTTGTAGGTTTGCTTAATTGCTGCTATCCAGCAACAGCATATGATCACTATTAAAACCATCAATGCTGCTAAACATTTTATAATCCTTCTCTTTTAGGTCTCTTTCATTCTTTATGTCTACATATGTTTGTACCTTTATTAGGAGGAAGCACAGATGCAATTACAGTACATAGAACGATATAATTCATTTTAAATGCACTGAGTCTTTGAGTAAAACTTTTTGCCTAAATATTTTCAGATGATGCGTGCTTTATGCATGTAGCAGTATGTCTGTAGAGTGACTTTATTAACTTTATCACAAGATCATCATGGTTATCAGGTTGCTCTCTGTGTCATGAACAGCTATATTTCAACAAAGTGGGTTTTGGCCGTTGGCGTCTCACATAACAGAGTCTGTGGATGGAAGTGGCGAATCAAAGAAATAAAAGAGAAAGAAGGAAAGAAAAGAGAGGTTGAAAAGATGAATGAGGGGACACATCAGTGTGTATTGTGTGTGGTGTGTCTGGCTCCAAGACTAGACGCCAGTCTGCAAACTCATACACACACAGACATGCACACAGACAGTGATGCACACAGTGTGTTGATGTCTGAGGCAGAAGTAACTCTACACCTGCAGACCTGCAGAGGAGGGTCTGTAGGCATCTATGAAAGGCTTGGCTAAGCTTAGGAAGGTAGTCCAGAGGGCAGAGGATCTGTGGGTGTGTGTTTTTTGGAAAGAAGGTGTGGGTATTTGAAGTCTGTTCTGTTGGAGATCTTGGTAAACATTGCAGTGTGATTGTAGACATGCTGAGCTGTGGTGTTACAGAAGTTCTGCCTGAGGGCCAGAGTTTCAAAGGTTCATTGGATTTTAATCCTTTTAAAAGATTATTATCTGTTTTTATGTAATGTTTTTGTGGATACCTTTGCTCAAGTAGTGATTCTTACTCACTCCTCCACTCCAAATTAAATTCTGTAAAGACAGCAAAAATGCAATGTGTGGTGAAGAACACTTGAAATGCCCTTGGCAAAAGGACGTGTATTTCACTTGTGTTTCACCTGTGTAACCCTGACCTTTGCAATTTCAACTCTTACATCTGAGAAAGGTAAAAGGGGGTATCTTCTGTTTACACAGCACAGGCTATGACCGTTTCTTTTATCACCAGATCTTGTACATATTGTATTTAGTGTTTAGCTTTGGAGCTATTTATGTTGCATATTGCACTTTATAAATATATATTTGTTTGTTTTGTATATTTAGTTTAATCTTCAGTTTCTGCCTTCCAAATTTAAATTTATTCATATCTACCTGAGCATCTGTAACACAGTTTTAACCCCCCTGGGATTAAGAAAGTATTCTGATTTTGATTCTGATTAGGGATAAAAAATTAGACTGACATCTTAAATATGCAAACTGTCACTACAGAAGAACATTGTTCTGGCTTCATGCCACTGTTTGCTAATTTCTCCCCTTAGAAAAAATACAATGCCATGGGTGGTTTGCAACTCGGTGTAAATCTCATTAAAACACATTCTTCTGAATACTGCTGGCGCTGGTTTCGCCTTCATTAGTACTACCACTGTCTTCAGTAGCATTGCAGCTACACTTTAACCATGATTCCATAATTTTAGTTCTCAAGGCAGTAGTGATTGACAGGTGATGCCATGTGCCACATGCCAGGTTGGGTCAAACCATTCCAGATATGAAATTCAATTTGTGAACTTTTGGACACAGAAGATCTCTGACAACATAGCTCTGTATTTTTCACTTTTGGCATTTAATCTGTCAGTTCCAAATCATTGCAAAAATGTAAATGTTACCCTGATCAACTGTTTCTGTTCACTTTCATTAAAGGTAGTAGTATAACATCAAAACACACCCTATACTTGAATGTAAACTGAAGGAAAACAATGCTGTATTACCTCAGAATAACATTTTCTTTTAACTAAACTTTAAATGTTATTTTTTGTCCAGGTCTTAGACCACTACGAAAGGGAAGGTTTCAGCTTCCTGTCCAAGGTTTTTAATTCTTCCCACTCATTCCTGGAGGACCTGACAGGACTGACTCTGCTGCACCAGGAGACACAGGCTGCAGAGGTACATTACATGCTCACATACACCCTCATGAACAGGTAGAGACATGAACACAAAATCTGCTACTTTGAAAGTCAGGGTGCTTGGACCATCATGACAAAAAATTTGGTGAGCTTATAGCCAGAGTAAGCGCTGTGTGTGTATTCTCTGCATCCGGTTGAGAAATTGCACTTGTTACCAATTTTGAGTTTTTTGTGAATAGAAATTTTAAGCATGGTGGTTGAGTGAGGTGTCCAGTTTTGAATGTAGACAGTCTAGTGTGCGTGTGGGAGTAAAGAGCCCTGCATGGTACTGTATTAGTAGTACGTAGGTGCTTCACAGAGCTATAAAGCTGCATATCTGCATGTTGTAGTAGCATTCTGCTGCTACTTTGGGGAAGTGTCAAAAATAGATAAGAGCTCAGATGTTTTTAGAAAACTGATTATTTACTTTAAGTGAAATTACAAGCGCCAGTTCCAAAAAAAGTTGGGACATTGTGTAAATTGTGAATAAAGACCGAATACAGTGATTTGCAAATCCTTTTCAACCTATATTCAGTCGAATACAGCACAAAGTTTTTTAAGAAATGTAAACACATTCTGAATTTGATGCCTCAAACATGTTCCAAAAAAGTTGGGACAGAAGCAGGTTTACCACTGTACTACATTACCTTTTCTACTAATAACACTCAGTAAGTGTCTGGGAACTCAAGACACTAATTGCTGAAGTTTTGAAAGCAGAATTCTTTCCCATTCTTACTTGATGCAGATCGTAAATTGCTTAATAATCTGGGATCTTTGTTGTTTTATTTGCGCTTTATAATGCTCCTCATTTTCAGTAGGAGATGGGTCTGGACTGCAGGCAGGCCAGTCTAGTACCTGTACTCTTCTACTGTGAAGCCAAGCTGTTGTAACTCCTGCAGAGTGTGAATTGGCATTGTTTTGCTGAAATAAGCAGAGACATCCCTGCAAAAGAAGTATATGTTGCTCCAACACCTGTATGCACCTCTCACCATTAATGGTGCCTTCACAGGTGTGTAGTTGCCAATGCCATGGTGACTAATGCACCTCTGTACTGCCACAAGCATTTCAACTTTGCATTTAACACTACTTGAGAGCTGTTATTTCCGAAAAATAATTTGATATGTGAGATCTTGTGAGATCTTAGCACACTTTTCCACTTTGGGTCATCCTTCTCAGCTGAGCTCGGGCTTAGAGAAGTTGGTGGTGTTTCTGGATGTTGTTGATGTTGATATGTGGCACGGTAGAGTCTTAACTTACATTTGTAGATGCAGCAACATATTGTGTAAACTGCAAAGTGTTTTGGCCTTGCCCCTTACTTGCAGAAATGTCTCCGGGTTTCTCTGAATCTTTTGATGATATCATGGACTGTAGATGGTGAAATCTCAAATTACACATTGAGAAACATGTTTCATAAACTAGTGTGTATCAGTTTGAACATTAAATATTTAGTCTTTGTGCTGTATTTAGTTGAACATAGACTGAAAAGCATTTGCAATTCACTGTTTTTTTCTGGTTTTATTAACATTCTACACAATGTCCCAACTTTTTTGGAATTGCGATGTATAGTTGAAATGATTTTGTATCGCATTTTACTCATTATCACCTCTTTAGAGCATGTCAGACTGCAAACAGAGTAACTGACAAAATTGACTTCTGAGTGTTCTTGCTTTGTCTACTGTAACCACGACTGAAACCTGAAAAATGGGTCAGTGATTAATGGCTAGATAGCTTTTAGTATGGTCCTTTGTGAACTAAGTACGTTTATGACAGTTCATGAAAATCATACTAATGTTTTATACACAGTTTCAAAATGGACTTTCCGGTTGTAGAAATTTAAATTTCATCATTAGAAAATGTTTAAAAGGAGATGGAGATTTAATTCAAAAGCAGAGATATTTTTGTCCTATAGCCTTCCTCTAATTATTCAGTTGCCATAGGAGTACACAGCTGATGTTGACAGAGCAACGAATGGCATAAAGTTCCAGCAAACACCCAGAATACTTTGTGGTGGAATACGGGTGGTTTTCCTCAAGACACCCCCCCCCTACATGAGACAGAGGGAGTCGAGGGAGAGACAGAAAACGAGTGCATGTGGGTGGTGGGGGTTGGGCCTGCTCCCACCAAACTGTGGGAAAATCCCATGTACTTTCTCCTAAACTCCTACTCATAACATGTAGATTTTTTTTTTTTAAATTTACTTTTTTTTTTTTAACTTTTTTGGGAGGGTGGGGTGTGTGTGTGTGGGGTGGGGGGGCAGTGGAGAGTGTAAAATAGAAAGAGATAAAAAAAGAGGATTGGTGGAGATGAGAAAAAATTTTAAGGTGAGAGGAGAGTAGTAATAAGAATAAAGTGCCTTTATCCTCTTCTCCCCACTTTCTCATCTCTTTCTCCTTTCTTTTGCTATCAGTCTCTACCTCATCCCTATCATTCTCTTCATCTCTTGCATTTGTTCCCTCCCCCTCTATCCGCCCCCTCTCCCTGATGAAGTGTGTTGAAGAGTCTGGCATCAGTCCCTTTCTCTTCAATCAGAACATGGAGAGATTGTTTTGATTGCTCAGCCCACTAGCGCCAGAAGTCTTAGCGTCTGTTTCCTGTACAGAGATGACTTTTTCTGAAAACTACTGAGCTTTAAGGACGTCCCCTCAAGTTTTTTTTCCTCAATTCCAGGAAAAGACAGTGGGTTTTTTCTCCATCGTGAAAGCATATTATTACTTATTTCATGCGGGAACCCACTAGAAACAAGCTTGTGGCTAAATTTGGGTCTTGACCCCTTATTTTGTGAAGCTCTGGCTTGAAATAATAATGATTCTCAATGTAAAAATTAGGGGTTTAAAGGGTCCTTATGGGATCCTTTTTAATGTGTATATATCGGAATTGGATACAGATATGGGGCCTCATGGGCAAAAGATTAGTGACTGTTTTAGTAACTCAATGCTTTAAGAAGGTTTGAGTTTGCCTCAATCATAAAGAATACCTGTTTTCATCACTAACAATATTTCTTTTCATTACATATAATTTTTTAGAAGTTGTCAACAGACTTAAACTGTAGTTAACTCATGAGGAGCACAATAGTATTGGCCATATATCAAAAAATGTTTAGACGCAGCATCACAATGGAATGAAATGACTCAAGCTCTTATTTCTAAGTTATACATTTCAGTGTTCTCGCCTTTCCCTAAAGCATGGCACTGAATTCATTACAGTGGTTCCAGTGTGTGTAACCATTCTAAACTATAATCTACGTCACCAGATATCACTACTATGTACTTAAGACCTATTTTGGGTGAGTTTGTAACCTGAGAACTACTTTTTATGCGGTCGCTGCAGGGTTTTGTGGGAGTTCAAGTTCGGTAAAAGTTTAGACTGCCTGAAAGCTGTGCCTGGGGGTGTGGGTGTGTGTGCATGTGTGTGTAGTGTTAATGTGCACAAATCACTGTGAATGGTTTCTTTGTAAGATCAGCCCTACTGAGATTTCAGACTATGATGGGAACATTGCAGAGTGGAAAATGTACCATAAATCTGGCAAATTAGTTATATATATTTGAAACATTTGTATGCAGAATGTCTCTTGAGGTTGTCATGTTTGTGGCAAGAAAAATGAAACATGACCTAATTTTAATATTCATGATCTGATCTGTGCCTGTGCTATAGTCACCCCTTTTCACTCTGCTATTTGGCATGTTTGGTTTTCCTTGTATTGTGGAGTTAACTGTTACCCCCAGTCTCACTCCTGCTAATATGAAGCTTCATTATAATTCAAACTGAGGTCTTGTGAAATGGTCTAAATGTGTCATATGGCAAGATTTTTTTCGAACTTTCTGAAACAGACACTCCAACGGTCACACCATCTTTATGCCATGATTCGTCATGTGTTCCAGTCTCTTTTTAACTCATAACCACATGAATGAATAATTGGAGTAAACTAGAGGATCAAAATTTTGGGTCACCTAGACATTACACCTGCAGGATATTTTGGGACATTCCATTCTTTCCAATCCATAGGCATTAATATGGAGTTGGTCCCCATTTGTTTCTATAACAGCTTCCACTTTACTGGGGAGGGTTTCTATAAGAGTTTGAAGTGTGTATGTTGGGATTTCTGCCCATTTCTGGCCATCCAGAGGAGCATTTGTGAGGTCCAACACTGATGTTGGACAAGTAGGCCTGATTAGCAATCTCTGTTGCAGTTCATTCCAAAAGGTGCTCAGTGGAGTTGAGGTCAGGGCTTTGTGCAGGTCAATCAAGCTCTTCCACACCAAACTCATCCGACTGTGCCTTTATGGACCTTGTTTTGTGCACTGGGGTACAGTCATGTAGGAACAGAAAAGGGCCTTACCCAAACTGTTCCCACAAAGTTAGAAGAATAGTATTGTCCAAAATGTCTTGGTAAGCTGAAGCATTAAGATTTTCCTTCACTGGAACTAAGGGGCCTAGTCCAAGCCCAGATAAAATAATCCCATAGCATTATCCCTCCTCCACCAAATTTTACAGCTGGCACAGTACAGTACAGGCACAGGCAGGTAATGTGCTCCTAGCATTCACCAAACCCAGACTCATCAATCAGACTGTTGGATAGAGAATTGTGTTAAATCACTCCATAGAACACATTTCTGCTGCTCCAGAGTCCAGTGGTGGCATGCTTTACACCACTCCATCCAACACTTGTTATTGTGCTCGGTGATTTAAGGTTTCCATGCAGCTGCTCAGCCATGGAAACCTATGCCATGAAGCTCCCTGCACAGTGTTTGTGCTGTTGTTTATATCCAAAAGGGAATTTTTTATTTCTGCGTTCATTGAATCATCAGCACTCGACAACCCTGCGCTTTAACTTTATGTGGTCTTCAAGGCTGAATTTCTGTGGTTCCTAAATACTTATACTTTGTAGTAATACCACTTACAGTTGATCGTGGAATATTTAGGAGTGAAGAAATTTCAGGAACTGACTTGTTGCAATATAGGCATCCTATTACAGCACCACAAATTCAGCGAGCACTTTTGTAAATAAATGGGTCATTCTAATGTTTGTAAAGGCAGATTGCATGGCTATGTGCTTTTATGTACCTGTGGCAGTGGGAGTGAATGAAATACCTGAATGCAATGATTAAAAGCCATGGCCCCAATACCTTTGTCCAAATAGTATGTGAGCATGTGACCCCATCTCCATTTTTACTATTCATAGCAAAAGAAACAAAAGAAATCAAGTAGACAATGTAATGTAGCAAGGGAAAGACCACAGAAGTCATTCTGAAAAGTCTTTTAGCTATAAACACATTGTGTACCTTTCTTGCTCTGAAGCCTTAAAGCTGCTATGTCTTTACTGATGCACATCTTCTCCTGTGTTTCTTCTAAATTTAGATGTTTGATGTACAGCAGTCTTTAAGTCATGTCACAGATTCTCAGTTGGATTGAGGTCTAGGCTTTGAGTAGACCATTCCAACACATTAAAACATTTTCCCTTCAACCGCTTAAGTATTGCTTTAGCGGTATGCTTAGGGTCATTGTCCTGCTATAAAGTGAACCTCCATCTCAGTCTCAAATCCCTGGAAGATTGGAACAGGTTTTCCTGAAGGATTTCCATGTATTTAGCATCATCTATCATTTCTTCAATTCTGATCAGTTTCACAGTTTCTGCCCATGAAAAGCATCCCCACAGCATGATGCCGCCGCCACCATGCTTCACTGTGGAGATTGTGCCAGACATAGCATTGTCCAGGTACTCTTACAAGTACCTGGGTGTTCACCTGAACAACAAACTGGACTGGACTAATAACACAGATGCATTGTACGGGAAAGGCTTGAGCTGGCTCTACTTCCTTAGGAGACTACAGTCTTTTGGGGTGAAGGGGGCACTCCTAAGGACTTTTTATGACTCTGTAGTGGCATCAGCCATCTGTATGGAGCGGTCTGCTGGAGCAGCAGCATCACAGAGAGGGAGAGGAAGAAGCTGGATAAGGTCACCAGGAAGTCCAGCTCTGTCCTGGGCTGTCCTCTGGACTCAGTGAGGGAGGTGGGGGACAGAAGGGTCCTGGCTAAACTAACATCTATGCTGGACCATGAGTCTCACCCCCTGCAGGATGCCCTTTCTGCCCTGGAAGCAGCTTCAGTGACAGACTGATCCACCCTCGCTGTGTGAAGGAGAGATTCTGCAGGTCTTTCCTTCCTGCTGCTGTCAGACTCTATGATGATCACCACTAACACTGTACACCTGCCACCCATCCGCCATAATCAGGTATAAGTAAATCATATCAG
>VUQH01085423.1:0-13532 GCA_015106775.1 Etroplus canarensis
TCCAAAAGAGCATTTGTGAGGTCAGACACTGGTGTTGGACAAGAGGGCCAGGCTCACAAACTTTGTTCTAGTTCATCCCAAATGTGTTCAGTGGGGTTGAGGTCAGGATTCTGTGCTGGACAATCAAGTTCTTCCACACCAAACTCATCCAACCATGCGTTTTATGCACTGGGGCTTGCTGTCCCACTCCTTTATGCTGGAACAGAAAAGGGTCTTCCCCAAACTGTTCCCATAAATTTGGAAGCATAGAATTCTCCAAAATGTCTTAGTAACGTGATGTATTAGGACTTCCCATCACTGGAACTAATGACTCCAGGCCAACTCTAGACAAACAGTCCCATGGCATTATTCCTCCTCCACCAGGTAATGTTCTTCTGGCATCTGTCAAACCCTGACTCGTCCACCAGACTGCCAGATAAAGAAGCATGATTCAGCACTCCACAGAACACTTATACACTGCTCCAGTGTCAAGTGGTGGTTTCCTTTACACCACTCCATCTGATGCTTGGGATTGTGCCTGATAATGTAAGGCTTGCACAGAGCTGCTCAGCCATGGATGAGCCATGGGTTTTGTGCTGATGATAATGCCAGAGGATGTTTGGAACTCTGCATTTACTGAATCAGCAGAGCACTGGCAACTTTTGGCACTATGTGCCTCAGCACACAGCAACCCCCTCTTTGTAACTATGTGGTCTGCCACTTGATGACTTTTGCTATGGTTCCTAAACACTTCCAATGTGCAAGAATATCACATTTTTGTTGACGGTGGAATATCCAGAAGGGAATAAATTTCCCAAACTGACTTGTTGCACTGATGGCATCCTATTACAGCACCACACTCGAATTCAGTGAGCTCTTTAGAATGACCCATTTTTTCACAAATGTTTAAAAAGGCAGGTTTCATGGATTGGTGCTTGTTTTTGTACATCTTTAGCAATGGTACTAAATAAAACACCTTAATTAAGTGATTAAGAAATCTGGCCAAATACTTTTGTCATATAATGTCTTTGCATGAGGAAAGATTGTTTTGCAAGGACATCATGTCACTCTTATGGAACCTGAAATTTTTACCAGATGTATCATGACCAAAGGTTTAAACCAGTTTTAGAACCTTGTTACTGATAGCAAAGACACCAGGCTACATTGTGTTTGCATTTAAACATGTCTACTGCCGCAGAAGTAGCTCATAAGCATACTTTCTGAGAGACAGGGCTGCATTAACTCATATGTTCAAGAGTTCTCACTGATTATATACAAATATTGTAGATAATTATTTCATTACATGGATATGCATTGAAATTAATCCGCTTCTGAAACTGTAACCTGAGGTAATTTGTCTGTATTGTTTCCTGAAAGCCAGAAACTGTGTGGTCATGCTGAGGCTCGCTGATTAATTATACACATGCCGCCTGAGGTGTGCAAGCCAGGATGGATCCAGATATATTTGTGGAGTGGGAACAACATTGTTTTGAGCTGTTTTTTTAATGGTCCAAATTATTTTTGAACAGTGAAACAGTGATTATATGTGTACTTCTGAAGGATCTGCAGCTTAATTCTGCAACTGCGACACTAGGAACATTAAAAAGTTAATAATTTACTATTTTCTTATCTAAAACAGCTTCTGTTTGTTGTACTGAACTGCTTCGGGAATGTGAGTTATCATGTAAAACAAATGTCTGTAAATTATGCACTGTTCAAGTCACACTAGCTTTGTGTTGGTGTGAATACTTTTAATTTTGTGTGTTTTAGTTGTCATACTGTAAAGCTAACATGTGCCTGATGCTGTTACACAGACAGGAATTCTTTATTTATCAGACTTCAAGGACTTTAGTGCATGTGAATGATACAGTAAAATATCATAAATACACAGCTGATTGTTTGGAGGTGGAGCTCACACCAGTGCTTTCACAAGAGACCTGATATAACCTTAAAAATTGTATTATTACCAAATAAAATGTAGTCATGTGAAAAAAGAAAGTTTTCAAGTGAGAAAGCCTCTTCTCTAAAATAAATAACATGGTAGCCTGGCTTAGGTTTGCAAAGTTGGATCTGAACAAGACCTGTGGAACAATGAACTTTAAATAGATAACACCAAAGTAGAAGTTTGGCCAAAATGCACATCGTTATGCTGGGTGAAAACCAAACACTGTATATTAGCACCTACACCTCATATCAACTGTCAAACATGGTGGTGGAGGGTTGATGAATTGGTTTTGTTTTGAAACCTTGGTACCTGGGCACCTTGAAGTCACTGACTGGATTATGAACTCCTCCATACACCAAAGTATTCTTGAGTCAAACATGAGGCAACCTGTCCGACAGCTAAAGCTTGACCAAAATTGGGTCATGCAACAGACCAATGATCCCAAGCACAGCAGCAAATCTGAAAAAGAATGGTGGTGAAAAGAATCAATGTGTAGCAATAGCCCAGTCAAAGTGACCTCAACTCAACTGAAATGATGTGCTGTGGTGAGACCTTTAGAGTGTTGTGCATAAACAAATGCACTAAATGAACTGAAGTAACACTGCAAAGAGGAGTGGGCCAAAATTCTTCCACAACAATGTGAGAGACAAAAAACAGTGGTTCTACAAAGGACTGAACCATGGCATGTACTTTTTTCACATAATATAGAGTCCTTTGAAAACTTATTCACATGACTGTATGCTCTTCTGCAAATACAAGTAGGGTAGAAAACAATACCACTGCTTACATGACTTAAAAACAGGTAGGTGCTTATATAGTTTTGTTCATAAAACTCACCAATGTCTTCATGCTGCTTCTATTGAGCCTACAAATGTTAGAAGATGATGTCCATTAAAGTCCACAGAAACATAAATATTGCTTAAATTTGTGTCTGTCTTTCGAAATACTGCTTCCTGACACCTTTTTTTTTAACTGCTGGCTGTTTAAATGCTGGATATTAGCCCCTTGGTTAACAACTGCTAGCAAAAAGCAGCAAAAAGCAGTCAGATCCCCACTTGCTCACCACGTTTGGTTTAAAAGCACCTTTCACAGCCACGTCTCCCTCTGATAATGTGTCTGAGAGCTTCTGTTTCTGAAAAGTGAAGCCAACAGTGTTGCCAACTCCTCAGTAAAGAAAGATGCTATCTGTCCTAAAAGTTGCTAGGGGAGGAATAACGTCGTGGGAGAGACAAAAAGTGAGTAAAATATTCCGTTCTAAACTTGTTTAGGACTACAAATGAACTTCTGCTGATTCTTGGTTTGTTTGGGTTTCTTTTGTATGCATGCGTAATTCATTTGAAGTGTGGACGCCAAGTGGTGTGGGTCTCCTCTTCACTCTGTGAGACTGACCGCCTAGGAGTGCTTTGGGATGGGGGTGCACCCACTGCCGGTTGAGGACAGTAGCTGCAGAGCGATACATGCTTTCACCTCACTCTCCAAAACACCAGAAAGTCTCCAATAACACCAGAGCATCACTAGATTTGTCGCTGGTCACTTTTCACGAAACAAGTTGCCAAGAGGGCTTGGAAAGTCACCAGATTAAGTGAGAAATTCATCAAGTTGGCAACTGTGGAAGCAAATATTGAAGCGCCTTAAGTCTATGTTTATTGTGGCCAGGAGGGGGCGACTCCTCTGGTTGCAAAGAGAAGTCAAATTGTATAGAAGCCTATGAGAAATTGACCCTACGTCTCAGGTGATTTCTGACCTCTGAACACTTTCCTGATGAGTGTAAGGTCTCAATCACTGGTTTCAAGTCTTATTTAATATACCATGGCATTAAATTTCTAATTTATGCTCCCAATGACAGCAAAAAGAAGGATAAATTAGAGCAGGCTTTCTTATGGAAATGACAAGTTACAAGTCTATTATCTTGCCCCCGGTTTCTGAGTCAGCTCTGACCCTGACATAAAAACTCTCATCACACGTAAGACATTCTATGAGAGACATGGCATTCAAAGAACCTAACTTGAAAAATATTCTGTAACAGACAGTCAGAATTCTGTAGCGGCAAAGATAGGTATTCATTTAACTTCTTTGGGAAAAAAATATTTTATTTTAGCACAAAGCCAGCATTTGTACATAGTTGTTTTTAAAAAAAAATCAGGTTTGATTAATGATTCAACACATGCAGTTTTAAGGCCTAGTGACCTTTAGATTAGACAATGCTTCAAAATAACTGCCCAAAGAAGTGTCCGGGTGGCACCTAGGTGGCCCGCCCGATAGCAAAACTTGCTTCTAGAAGAACGTTGGCTGCATCCATCTGTTATGTATACTATTTTATACTACTATAGTTTTCCCTACAAAGTTACCCAACTTAAAACTATGATTTCTTTCACCTCCACAGTATTGCCAAAATTAGAAACATCCTTTCTCTGAGCCCTTCCAAAAAACTAGTTCATTTATTACTTCTGAGCTTGATTATTGTAATTCATTGCTATCTGGCTGTTCTAAAAGCACCCTTAAAAGCCTTCAGTTGATCCAAAATTCTGCAGTGAGAGTACTGACAAGGACTAACAGGAGAGATCATTTTTCACCCATACTGGCTTGTCCTCACTGGCTCCCTGTTAAATCCACATTTAAATTTAAAATGTGTCTAGTCACTTACAAAGTCTTGAACAATCAGGTCCTATCTTAACTGAAAGACCTCATCGTACTATAGTTTCCCTCTAGAGCACTTCTCTGTCAGCGTGCAGACCTACCTGTGGTTCCTCAAGTTTTTAAAAGTAGAATGCAAGGCAGAGTCTCCAGCTATCAGGCTCCTCTCCTGTGGAACCAGCTTCCAGTTTGTATTCAGAAGACAGAAACCCTCTCTACATTTAAGATCAGGCTTACAACTTTCCATTTTTGTAAAACTTATAGTTAGGCCTTAGTTATGCTGCAATAGGCTTAGGCTGCTAGTGGGCTTCTTATGATGCACTGGACATTTTCTTCTCCACCCACCTCTTTTCCCTCCACACGCATTAATTTGTGACTGCCACGTGTCACTGAATCTTGCCTTCTCTCTGTCCTAGTCTGTGTTTCTCTTTGTTCTCCTTTTTTTCTCTTCTTTGTCCCCTCAGCTTCAACTAGTCGAGGCAGATGGCCACCCCCCGAGCCTGGTTCTGCCAGAGGTATCTTCCTGTTAAAAGGGAGTTCTTTCTTCCCGCAGTCACTGCGTGCTTGCTCATAGGGGATCGTCTTAAATACAAAATCAAAAAAAATAGCACAATAAAGTAACTGTACGTGTGATCTGCTAACTCAAATATTGCTTCAATGTTGAATTACCTTTGACAGCTAATATTTTCCACCTGCAGGTGACGTACAATCATATCAGTTGTAAGTAAATGAAACAACAATTCTGTATTGTTCCTATAAAACAAAACACCTTCCTGTGGTTCATTCATAAGTGCAAACACACCACACAGCATGTTATATCTAGCTGGCTGTAAATACAGTGAAACTGCGTTTCTGCTTGGTATTATGGAGTTGCTGCTGCTGCTGCTTGGCTGGTCCTCAGCCCACGCGCACCCTTCTGCCGAGAAGCATAAAACTGTCATTAAAGGCACATTAAAACTGGGTTTTTCTCGGCACATACTTTATTTGCCCGGCCCCTGCGGCTTGCAGTTTGATGAGAGCGGAGATTTGTTCAGGCTGAGCAGAGCCGTGTTTGTTTACTACTGTTCGCCGGGCTATAAATATTGTTGGTCTGAGCCGCCTGTGTGATCCCCAGCCCTCCCTTCCAACGGTGCTTACTGTACATGGAGAGGTGATAGTCAGTTGATGGGTCTGCTGGTGGCACTGCTATGACTCACTCTGATTCTCTGCCTACAGGCTCTCACCCACGTACAATATGGACCAAGTCTGAAGTTAACTCTAATAGGCTATTATTCACTTTTTTGGCAGGAGAAACTATGGAAACCCAGAGCAAACACTGTCATCAGCTCAAGAGGATGAACACAACAAGGTCCACACATGATACTAATGAACACATTATATAACTCCAGCATGTTCTGCTGCACATTTAAAATAACAGTGCATGTATATTAATGCAAGTGTTTTTCCTTTGTGATGAGGGTGCATGAAGGCTGTTAAAACACTGCTAATGCAAACTGAGTGGGAGTCTTCATTACTTTGTGCTGTCAGAACTCAGCCTTTAGCTGAAGTGTTGATGTAAAAGTAGGGGCAGATTCCTGATGGGATGTAGCAGTCTGTAGCAGCAGCATGCGGGTCATGTTTAGTATCAGCGCTCATCAGACTGTCTGGGATTAAATCAAACCATCAGGGACAAATGAGCAGCTGGTTAGAACAGAGTTTGTGTTTTGTTGTTTCTAGCAGTACTGCTACAGTTTCTCAGTCACTTATTAAGAGTAAACGTGCGGTCAAAGGAGCAGTTTTGCTTAGGAATGTTTCTAACTGAGGAAAATGACCTAGAAGTATTTGCATGGCAGCTGTAAAAAAGACCCCAAAGGGTCGCAGGAGATTAATCTGCATTAGTAATTTGGCAGAGGTTTTTACACCAGATGCCCTTCCTGACGCAACCCTCCATGGCGAGGAGAACGTGTGTCCCCACCTGGAATCAAACCAGGGACCTTGTAAGGTGAATTTGTAACCCACCACACTATGGGCACAGATATATGCTATTTCTTCTGAGTTCATAGAATCCCTCTCTAATTTCAGTCAGTCTCTCGACATAGATTAGAGGCAGGTCATTTCAAGCTTTGTACATTACTAGTGCAGGGATAAGATCAACTAAATCATAAAAGCTTCTGTGATGGTTGGTTCATAATAATCTGATCCATTTGTTATTATATATAATATCTAATTTTGGAGCTATTCATGTTCAATTTGAACTTGATACATACATGTTTATATTTTTTTTTTTTTGGGGGGGGGGCCGAGATGGCGGCGCGACGGTAGCGCGCGGCCACTCCAGAACCAAGGTGGTGCTTGTTCCCCTGTGATTGACGCCGGGACAGTGGTGTTTGTGTTCGAAAGTCAGAGGTTCGAGGACAACCAGACACCGTTGTAGCTCCGTCCGCGGACGAGGCTAACTGGCAATCCGGCGACATTGTTTTGTCATGACCTCCTGGGCTGCGTCTGGGAACCAAAATTTTTGGTTTCCGGGAGGAGTATCGTCACAGGGCTGATGCTGCGGATGGACGGTTTCTGGAAACTCAGACCTCGGCTTGCTGTGTGGACCGGGACTTCAGTCCTCGGTGTCACCTGATGCCGGGGAAGAGGACATTGCGGGCGGGGTGTTGTGCTGGGCCGGAGGTGGGCCCTGGCCGGCCGGCACCACCGGGTCCTGGGGGAATGCTATATCATTTCACTGTGTATTTTATATGTAGTTGAAAGGACAATAAGTAATCTAATCTGATCTAATCTAATTTAATTTTCATTTTTCTGCCTATCAACGTCATATTTAATTATAGATAGCGGAAGGTCTGTAAACAATGCAATTTGCCATTCGGATTAATAAAGTATTGTGATTCTGATTCTTAGAGCGTATGATAAACTGGATTAGTTTTTGGGCCACCCCTTCTTTATATTTGGCTTCCAAGGAGACGCAGGTTCTTGTAAGTTTTTAAAGTGGTCTCACGCAACAGTTCTCCAGGCTTTCTGAAGGCATTTCATAGTTTTTCTTTAGACACTAGCTGAATGATTTTTGCTTGTTTAGCCACCTAACACTGACCTATGAGACATTCAAGCATAAAAAAGCACCTAACACAAGGGATGAACCGGTGTTGTGTCTACACTTACCAAATAACCAATTTTGACCCTTCCCATGCATAAATGATGACATCTTCAGTCAAGGTTTTTTCCACTGATATCCCACTTTAACAACAACAGGTGTACCTTTTGGCTGCTCCCTCCACAGCAGATTAATCTGCACTGGTAATCTGACAGAGGTTTTACGCCAGATGTCCTACCTGATGCAACCCTCCATGGTAAAGCGGGGCTTGTGTCTCCCATCTGCAAACGAACCAGAGACCTTTTGCTTGTAAGGTTAATTTGTAAACCATTACACTACAGGGGACAATCCACTGTAGCAACAAAACACATGCATATTAAATAAAATGGCTTTGAATGGCTTTAATGACCAACATGCATGAAAGGGTTAAGCTGTATCTTTAGGCACTTTGTTACTAGCAGCAAAATGTGTCATTTGTTCCAGTGTCTTTAGTTGAATCAAGAAAAACTGAAGCAGTGTGAGATCCTTTTGACAGAACAGATCCTTTTAAAAGAAAAAAGCAGCCGACATCCAAAGAAGAGCTTTGGAATGTCCTTCAATAAGCCTTGAGAACTATTCCTGAACACTACTTAAAGAAATGAAAAGAAAGCTTGTCGAACATTCACACTACCGACAAAAGTGGCCCCAGTCCAACTTTTTTGCCCGTATATGACCCATATCTGATTTTTTTTTATAAAAGTCTGAACAGCGCAAGTCTGATTTTTTCAAATTGGATTCAGGCCACTTTCACATGAAGGTTTATGTTTTTCAAAGCGTCCTCAGTCTGAACAGCCATGGCAATTTCATCCGACTTTTCCATCACTGCAGGGAGACAGGTGTCATAATTATGCACCAACGGAGGTGAGAGGGATCAAATGTAAACAATGGACGAAACAAACATGGCAGACACGTTGATGGAGCTAGTCACTGGAAAGAAAGTGAGGTTTTACTCACACGATGACGTATGTAGCATCCATATCTACTTCTGTAAACACAGGGTGCTGCGTGTGACTTCACATTTTTTTCTGTGCATACGGCCGTAGACTGTTCACACTGGAGTCTTAGCGTGGTTGCATTTAAATTATTATATGAACAAGCACGCAAAATAATCAGATCTCAGGAAAAAAAATCAGAACTGAGCATAAAGACCTGCAGTGTGAATGTAGCCTAAGAGTTCAGGCTGTGTTGAACAATAAAGGTGGTCACCATATTGATTTTCAAACTTGTTAGAATTGTACCAACTCTGTTTTTGCCTGATGTACTGTATTTTCATTTATATTTGCACATATTTCAATGACTCATTTCACCTACTTCCCATTTTTCTAACAATACACACTGCTCAAAAAATTAATAGGAATACTTTTTAACCCTTGGACATGTTCAGAGGAGGGATTGTGGATATATTGGACAAAGGATGTTGAGGATGGAGTTGCCAGGCAGGAGGAGAAGAGGAAGACCACAGAGAAGGTTCATGGATGCAGTGAAGGAGGACATGCAGAGGGTTGATGTGATTGAAGAGGATGCAAGGGATAGGGTGAGATGGAGGCAGGTGATGTGCTGTGGCGTCATCTAACAGAAGCAGCTGAAAGAAAAAGAAGAAGAAGAAGAAGAAGAAGAAGACTTTTGAACCCTCTGGAGTTGAAGGGCGCGCCGGCAGGTCCACAACACGTGACCTAACGCTTGCTTTTAATCACAGGGGCTACAGCTCCCGCTCACGTGTCAGTCATGTGATTTGGACAGTCATGTGATTTTTTTAATGCAATCAACAACAGGTGCAAGAGAGGGGCAACAATGAGATGACCCCCTAAAACAGGAATGACTTTACATGTGGAGGACACTGACATTTTTCCTTCCTCGTCTTTACTGATTTGTTTTTTCACTGGGTTTGCATTTGGCTAGGGTCAGTGTCACTAATGGTAGCATGAAGCGATAACCTGGACCCTACAGAGGTTGCACAGGTAGTCCAGCCTCTCCAGGATGGCACATCAATACACGCCATTGCCAGAAGGTTTACTGTGTCTCCCAGCACAAGAGCTCAAGAGCACGGAGGAGAATCCAGGTAAGATGCAGTTACTCTTGGAGGGGTGGGTAGGGCTGTAGAAGGTCCTTAACCCATCAGCAGGACTGCACCTTTGTGTAAGAAGGAACAGGATGAGCACTACCAGAGCCCTACAAAACAACCTCCAGTAGGCCACTGGTGTGAATGTTTCTGACCAAACAATCAGAAACACACTTCATGAGAGTGGGCTGAGGGCCAGATGTCCTCTAGTGGTCCCTGTGCTCAGTGCCCTGCACCATGAAGATTAACTGGCATTTGCCATGGAATACCAGAATTGGCAAGTCTGCCACTAGCACCCTGTGCTCTTTACAAATGAGAGCAACTTCACCCTTAGCACATGTGGCAGCTTTGGAGAACATTATGCTGCTTCTGACATCTTTCAGTATGACCAGTTTGTGGGTGAGTCAGTGGTGGTCTGGGGAGACATATCCATGGAGGGACGCAGAGACCTCTACAGGCTAGGAAACGGCATCCTGACTGCCATTATGCATCAGGATGAAATCCTTGGACCCACTGTCAGACCCTACACTGGTGCAGTGGGTCCTGGGTTCCTCCTGGTGCACGACAATGTCCGGCCTCATGTGGTGAGAGTATGCAGCCAGTTCCTGGAGGATGAAGGAAAGGATGCCATTGACTGGCCCCCACACTCGCCAGTAGAACACCTCTGGAAATTCAAATTTCAGTCCATCCGTCCGCCAGGTTGCACCTCAGACTGTCCAGGAGCTCAGTGATGCCCTGGTCCAGCTCTGGTAAGAGATCCCCCAAGACACCATCTGTTGTCTCATTAGGAGCATGCCATGACATTGTCAGACATGCATGCAAGCACATGGGGGCCATACAAACTACTGAGTACTATTTTGAGTTGCTGCAATGAAATTTCAGCAAAATGGACAAGCCTGCCATATCATTTTTTCACTTTGATTTTTGGGTTGCTTTTAAATTCAGCCCTCACTGGGTTGATAATTTCCATTTCCATCAAATGATGTAGCATCCTCTTGTTCCTGACACATTACCCAGTCCACATCATCCCAAACAGATGTGTGTGTGATATTATATTGTGAATTTGAAGGACATTTTAAACATGAGCACTAATGCTGCTGAAAAACATCCACAATATTAAAGATCAGGGGGCTGATGAATCAAAAGTTTCATTGATCATTGTCACAACTATGGTGACACATGCACATTTACGCAGATTATTTCCTCAAACAAAGGACGCATAAACCCTGAGAAGTGGCAGAAATGTCAGGTCATTACACTGACTCTCATGTCTGGAACAAATCTAACCGAATCATAACAGAAGAGTCAATCTGTTTGTATGTGGTGGCCAGGAACGCAATGTAGAATACATCACATTTCAGTAAATGTTGGACATTTTGCTGGTGCTTGATTTTTGTCTTTTTCTCACTTAAATAAGGAGATTTCCACCACAGGCTGATTCTGAAAAAAATGCAGATTTCCCCACTCACGTTTCCCCCAGTGTTCAAATGAATCACTCACATCTATATGAACAAATTAAACTCTTTTGTCTCCACTGTCAAATTTAGGTATTATGGATTTATTGGCCAAAGTCTCAGAAAAAGAAGCAGGTTTAGGATGGATTGCAAAGCTTCAGTCCTGGACTCCTCATTTGAACAGTGGCACTCTTCCAGATAAAAGAATAAAGTAAGCCTCTTGCACGTAGCATTCCAGAGATTTTAAACTGTTATATAATGATGTACTTTGTCATATACATCAGCTACCTCTTATCCTGATTGCAAGGAAGGATTATTGAACAGGCCAACTAGTTAGAAGCCATTTGTTTCAAAGAATTTCTTTTTGTTCCGCTGAGATGGTGCCAGTAGAGCCTTCTGCCTTGTTTCCTTTTGAGAACCAGCCCACATTTCAATGTATTTCACACTGGAACATTAAGTGCCATTACAAACACAAGATTGTGTCATTTCAGTGGGAAGAAAATCAGAATCAGCGGTCAGAATCTGCAATTTATATGTAGATTTCCCCCTCCCATGGCCACTTATTCCAGCGTATACCATTAATTTTGTTCTGCCACGCTGGTGCCACCAGGAAATTCATGAAATTCAAGAACATGACTGCGAAGGGATCCAGATGGGTTTTTAAACAGCTGAAAGTAATCATAAAGAGAACAATCTGATCACGAAGAAACTCAAACAAGCTAAAAGACAATCAAAAAGAAAGTGGATGCCAGCTGCAATGCGGTGCCAAAAGGCTGCAAAGAGAAACAAAGTCATGTGAAGATGACACAAAAGGATCACAGCAGAATGTAAAATTGAATGTAGACTGATGCAGAATAACCATGAAGATCCCAAAATGATGAAAGAGGTAGAAATAAACACTGCAAATGAAAACATAAATAAAAAGATGCAAAATCAACACCTTTGTTTTGCCATTATGTAGCAAGAATGGGGGAATGGGGTTTGTAATGCACAATCCAGTGTTCATTCATCAGCTTGAAATAATAATCCACAAGAAAATCGCATTCTACCCCATATGGACAAAAGTATTGGATGATGCCTCTTAATCACTGAACTCAGGTTTTTCATTCCATCCTCTTGCCAAAGATATAGAAGACCGTTCACACTGAGGTCGCTTTAAAAAACATCTGCTATATGACCGATTTAGGATCACATATGAAAGTGGCCTGAATCCCATTAGATAAAATCAGATCTATGCTGTTCAGACTGTCATGAAAAATCAGATTCAGGCTACTTTTTGTCTGCAGTGTGAATGTAGCCATGGTCTCCTGCTCTAACCTGCCTTTTTCTGTCTTTCTCTCTCTGTCTAGTATTTCTCTCTATCTCTCTATCTGGGATGAGAGTGGGCCTTTAAGGCTACGTTCTCACTGCAGGCAGAAGTGGTCCAAATCTGATTTTTTTGCCCATATGTGACCCATATCTGATTTTTCTAGGACAGTCTGAACAGCCCAGATTCGATTTTTTCACGGTTCAGGCCCAATGTTTTTCAAAGCGTCCTTAGTCTGAACGGTCATGTTGCATTTCATCTGACTTTTACCTCATTGAAGTGAGACAGGCATCATAATTATGCACCAAAGCAGGCGAGACGCGGTAGACACAGCGTGCTGTGTGTGACATCACACTTTCTTCTGCGCATGCGGGTCACTTCAACCTGGAGTCTGATGACGGTTGCATTTAAATTATAATGTGAACGACCACGCAAAGAAAAAAAAAAAAAATCAGATCTCAGTAAAAAAAAATCAAATTTGCCAGCCATGGGAACATTGTCTAACCGTCTGTTTAGTTCTCAGGTGTGTGGGTGTGTCTGGAGGTGGAGTGCAGCTGCACACCTGTTTATGTGTATTCAAGCTGAGCTGTTTCATCCACAGTCTGCTGGAATGTTTAGTTGCTCCCAGTATAGTAAGCCTGGACAAAACCTACATCTATTCTTTGCCTGTGTTTTGTATCTTGCCTTCAACTAATTTTGTAGCTCCTTCCCTGTGGCTAGAATTGCCAAGCCACTCATCTGGAACTCATGTCTACAACCTGCCTGACCCACTCTCACCAGCAGCCTTGGAGCTTACAGACATACTCCTGGACCCTCTGGACCCAGGAACGATAAAACGTGGAAGCCCTAGACCTCCCTGTGATACTTTGGACTCTCCCCGGAATAACTGGATATCTGGATCTTGTATATAGACTCAAACTGTTTGCACAGTCCTTGAACATCATCTGCTTGTGACAGTGACGCCTCCCTCCCAGACGCGCTGAATGACTTCTACACTCGGTTTGAGGCACAGAACACCACAACAGCAAGGAAATCCATCC
>VUQH01085424.1:0-13650 GCA_015106775.1 Etroplus canarensis
AAAAGGCCTGATCTTCTGGTTTCTCAAGCTTGTTCTATCAACAGCAATCACAACTCCTCTGTGTTTATATCTTGGAGCACCAACTATTGTCAGTGAGGCACGCTGGGCCTGAGCAATTGCCATGGAGTAACCTAGAATTTAACAGTCAAGCAGCCAGAGTAATTAGGTAAAATATGCAATGGTTTAGCTGATATAGAGAAACTGTATCTATTTTCTGAATATTATGTTAACCAAAAAAATATCTCTGTAGGTGACAAAGTTGAAAATTACACATTTCAGTCATTGTTAATGAAATGTTAAAAAAGTAAGTATTATATACAGTATGCTATATACTATATGTGAGAATAGCAAGAAATGTTAATAGATAAGTCATGTTAGTTATCTTTAAAAAAAAGAGGCCACCTCCCTAAATTTTATTTGTGACACTAATCAAAACATTTCATTTAATGCGACATTAGTTTGTTTCAGTTTTCACCATTTCATTTTATTGTATTATTTTAAAATTATTAATAGTGTGCACCACATTCAGATTTGCACTGTAGTACAAATTAAGTTGTAATTCCTACTTGCACCACAAGAGGAAGCTACAAGTTCAGTCAATGAGAAAGCAATGCAGATGACAGTCTCACATGCTGATGTACTGAAATGTTCATTTAGTTTCAGGTAAAGCTCTGGAAATGATAATGAATCAGTGGAGAGCACTGTTAAGATGTCAGTGGGACAGGTTGGTCGTTTATTTCCAGTGTGTATGCTGATTGTAGACCTGGTTGAGATGTATGTTTCTCTTGCACTAGCTAGCTACGCTAACGGCTAGCAGGACACTGGAATGCCAGGGTAATGCTATAGAACTGCTACAATGCAGATAGACAGTAACTTTATGTTATATGATGTATTTTATTTAATTATAATTTCTTATTTAATTTTGTTTGTGGCCATAGTCAATGTAAAAACAATATGCAAGTTCAATTAATGAAAAAGTAATGCAGATGACGGTCTCACATGCTGAAATACTGCAATGTCCGTTTATTTTCAGATAATAAAACCCATAAATTGGAGTCCTTTCCATACTTGAAGCGTGCAACATATATACTAAACATATAATATATATCAAAGAAGCAAGCAATGTTTAACTTTCCTGTAAATCCTGCATTTTTCAGTAGTTTAGGGAGCAGAAGAAGTTTTCATATTATTTTTCCCTGAATACATTTGCAAAGCTGCCGGTCAGGAGGAGAAGAGGAAGACCACAGAGAAGATTCATGGATGTAGTGAAGGAGGACATGCAGAGGGTTGGTGTGAGGGAAATGGATGCAAGGGATAGGATGAGATGGAGGCAGATGATCCGCTGTGGCGACCTCTAACAGGAACAGCCGAAAGAAGAAGAAGATGACATTTGCAAAACTGTTGCATTTATCACAATCTGAATCATAGCACAACCATCAATATACTTAGTAGTATCAAATTTGTTTCTTTAAATCTTAGTTCAAAGTTTAATGAAACTTTAGGGAATTGCGTCTTTATTTCAGAATATTATTTCTTCTTTCAGTCTTTTGAGTTTTACTGGTTTTCAGAAGGAATAAAGATTATTTTCTTTATCAAAGTTGTGGCTGTTTTCATTGTCTTATGTGGTGTTTTATTTATAACATAAAACATAAACAAAAATAACAAATGAAAAACAACTGTATGATATATTTTTAAACTGTTGGAACCTAATTCTTCTTTTATGTTTTTCTTCCTCTTTCAAAACTGATAAACCTGTTTGAGCAGAAGAATTGCAGCTGAGCTGTGTATATGCATGATCCCATGTTTATGTGTTTGTTTACTGTCACTGTAATATTCTTACCAAGATAACTGTCAGGCTCAAAAGACACATCCTCATATGTTTTCACCTTCTGGCCCTGTGTGGTGTACTGAATGTAGCCTCCCTTCCACTGGTTGGCACCAACAACAGTCATTTGAAATCCCTGCAGTTCAGAAGGAAATGTAAAGAAAAAGTGAATGATAATAAACAAAGGGCTGAATTTAAAAACTGGATTCTTGACTTAAACTGAAGAACTATCTGTTGTTTTGAAGCCGTAAAGTTGTGGCTCAAGAAAGCATGCAACTCTCTCTGACTCTATTTTCTGGTGAATTTTTGGATGTTTTTAATTACCTCAGGCACATAAACTACATTGAATCCCTCTTGAGACATTTCCATTTTCAGTGACTCTCCACTGCTTTGAGATCCTGTAACAGCAAAATATACATGAACTTAAAACACAGACTCATGCCTTTATTACAGCTTCAAGTTGTAATCTAAATCATTATTTGTTTCCTATTAAAATAGTGTCAGAATATTTATTATTCAGCTTTAAATGAGACTATAATAAAATTCAATTTAACTATTCATTGGTTATTTTTTTACAACATTATCAGTAATTTTAGCAAATCTGTAAAAATAAAAGGGCATCCACATAGGAAACAATTTGCTCATCACTTGTGGCTTTGTGGCTTATGGTTGGTCCCTAAGGGACTTCTCACGCTCTGGTTGCATCGGTAACCCGCTAATGTATTAACACCCTGTTATATCAGCGATCAGTATCCCTCAGTTACATTGGTAGTCGCTTCAATTGCTTGCCTCAATGTTGAGGAAATTTAAATTTCGGACCTACCACTTTGGTTCATTCATAATTATTTCACCTTCGCATTAAGTCACAGAATATCAGTGACTTCATATCGTCTCTGGTTGCCATGTTGCTGTGAAACACTTCATGTGACGCCCTTTAAATGTATGTTTGTACCTTCAATAGAGAAAATTTTGTCCTGCAGATTCTGCCTTATTCTTTCGAGTGCGTTGAAGTTATTAACTTGAAACACATGGTTGTTTGAGGGGGAAGATGCAATGGTGTCCAGTTCATTTTTTGCTCTTGTATTAGTAAAAGCATTCCCCACCTAGAGGTTTTCACACACACACACACACACACACACACACACACACACTTAAAGTGTTGGGCTGAAAAACACAGTCCTTAAACTAAAAGTTTTATGTATATATGTATCTTTTTTTTTTTTTACTGACAGAGAATCTTACACAAGCTGACATCTGAATTCATGAAAACAGTTGTTTGATATAGTGATAGAGTTTTTACAGGTCTTTATTTGTGTTACCCACACTTTCCACTTCTATCATGGCACTTTTTCCATTTATGTCAGAAACTTTACAGGGTGAGTAACAGGATCAAACCTTTGATTGAAATAAAAGAGTAGTTACACTCAACATTGTCCAAGTTTTTAATAAACTGAAATACTTACCCCAATAGCAAATCGAACAATGTTTTTACTGTCGGCTTGCTCTGCAGCATTTTGCAGGTTTTGTCGGTCATTAGATTCTCCATCAGTAATAACTATCAAGACCTTCTTTACATTTGATCTGGATCCTCTTTGTGGTATGAAAACATTGTGACTGCCAGATTAGGAAAAAAAATATAAAATTTCAGTCCACCTTTTTACTGTGCATCTTGTAGTCTTGAAGTTACCGACACCATTAACATCGCAGAGAATATTGTTCTTTTTTAAAAAAAATTTTTTTAGTTCTGCCAGTATTTAAATGCAGTTTTTGCCTTGTCCCATAAACTGTGTAGAAGAGTGTCATTTAAAACACAAGTCCGCAAACACTGGATGCTTTCAAAAGCAGTTTCATCAATAAAACAAAGTTCACACAGTGCTTAGTGTGATCAAATCCATTGTTTCAAAAAATGTTTCAGAATTGTCCAGACAAGAGGTCCACACATAAAATCATTGTGATCCTGATGCCACACAGTATTATGGCAGCACTTACACAACATGTTGGATGGCTCTAGCTGTGAAAGTAGATCCCTGCAGTTGTCTTATATTATCAATGTTATTCTCCCATGATCCAGATGAGAAAAAATTATCAAAGTAATAATGAACCACAGGTGAACCGGAAAACTGGGAAACAGAAAACTGAAAAAAGAGAGAAAGGTATAAAACATAAATATAAAAGTCGTGTTTTATAAAAAATAACTGAAAATAGTCAAATATTTAATGTGTGTGTTGTGATTTATTCGATAAAAAGAGCACAGTTCCTTACCCGTGTGTCACTTGAGAGAAATGGCCTGACCAAATTTTTCACAAAGTTCTTCATTGTTTGAAAATCATTATTAGATACACTGCCTGAACCATCCAACAAAAAGGCAATGTCTGCTTGTGGTGGACATGCTATCAAAGAGATTGAAAAGAAATTAGAATGATTATTAAATATCAATTTATGTTCAGTAATTCAATCTGTCTGGTTAATACAATTTTAACAAGAGAAGCAAGCTGGTCAAGAAATTATTTTATTCCAAAAATGCTTCTGGCAGTGTCACTGATCTAGCTTCACAAGCAATGTCTCAATATTTGCATCAGAGTCAGAATACTTTATTAATCTCACAGGATGGACAGACAGACAGACAGACAGACAGACAGGGCTGTTTTATTTGTTCTATTCCTCCAAGGTATTGTGTTTAATGGTTGTGTTGATTGGCATTACTAACAGGGAGAATGGAGTAGATTAGAAACGTTAATTAGCATTGTCCCTCATAAAATTCAGAGTCCAGTGGTGGACTCTCACAGGTGCTTCACACCTTTATAGTGTCTGTGTATTTTATTTTTCACTTTAAAGTATACTGAATGCATTTCTTTGCTGTCTGTGTATGCAGTTAGCCTGGTGGGTGATGTACCTCAGTCTGTCTCTTTCAGAATTTTTCCTCTGGACAAGCCACATACATTTGTGTCTTAACTGCAGACACCTATTTTAAATCAATTTTTTAGAACAATTATAATAAAAATTACCATTGAATGAACATTTGTAATCTCAGAGGAAAACCTCGTCTCTGATCTAGTTTACCAATCCATTCGTCATGACAGACCTGTGGGTTAGCTACAAGCACTAAATCTAAAAAAAATACTAGGATCTAGCTACGGTAAGGACCACATAGCCAAATATAAGAACCATTTTTATAAGAACTGTTTTCAGAAATAAGGTCCTTGAACTGTAAACATTTGCTCTGTGTGTGTGTGTGCGCGCGTGCGCGCTCATGTTTGTGTACACGTAATATGTAATGACATACAGTATATTATACTGTATATAATGTATTTATATTGTCAAAGTAAAATTAATTTAGTCAAACTACGTTAGCTAACTGTTTTCTAGCTAATGTTAAAAGGATGTGGGTTAATCATTTCAGTTTTCTCCAGTAAAAATAAAATCAGATAAAGCTGAGATTTGTGCCTCTATCTCTGTCGGACACGCTGTGAAAAGCTCTCTTGCTGCTGACGATATGGTTGCAATCCGACGGGAGCTGCACGTTGAAGGCTAGACCGTTCTATTTCACTGCCGGCTACTTTCAGCCTTCACAGTCTGCGAAGGACATGGCCTACCCAGCCTACCTTGGACGCGTCCTTTGAAGGGTACGGCCCCTGAATTGGGACACACACGGACTGCAACCAGTATCAAAGTAAAACAGAAAGTGAGAAACGCAACTGAGAAGGTAGACATGACAGCTTGACAGAAGGACATGAACACAAGAAAATGACAAATAGGAAACTGATAACAAGCTAAACACAGGAAAGGACTAGAACAGAGACTCAGCCTAAATACATGAAACACAGATGAACAAGGCGAAATAGGAAAGTACACACACATAAGGCAGTAACTAGAACTCAAATACAATATGCTGCAGACTGCAGGGTAGGATAAAGCAAAGTATAACAAAAACTCAAAATCCAGACAGCAGTATCCAATAAACCTTACTAAACATAGGCAGGACTAGAACTAAGGCTCAAGTATAAACAGGTAATACAATTAATAGAACATAAGAATGAAGAAACCATAAACCAGAACATACAAAACTAGAATACGAAACAGGACAGACAACAAAACTGAAACTACACAAAGGGCAGAAATACAGGGACTCAGACTCAATGTAAAGAAAATATAAGGAGAGCAAAAACAAGAGACAAAAACATAACTGTATGAAACAAGAACCCAGGTACAAGAGGAGCAAGGAGACTGAACACAAGGAAACATGAGGAAGACACAAAGAGAACACATAAACTAACATAGGCTGGGGCTGGAGCTGAGGCTTAAACGTGGCTCACATCAGTAAATAGAAACTGATGTAAAAAAACGTAATACAAGGACTCACGAATAATATGTACAGAAAACATAAGGGAAGGTAGAATAACAGTACCAGAACCAAAACTATAAAAACAAGAACCTAAGTACATGAAGAAAAAAAAAAACAAACATCTTAGAAACTAACAAAACTCAGTCCCACAATGACAAAACCCACAGAGCTTAGCAGATATTTTCTAAATCTTTTATTTGGTCTTTCTATCTCTGTCTAAATATTGTTTAAAACATGTTAAAACTATAAGAATAACATGTAGTGTGCACTCAGTGTTTTTTCAAATAACCCTGTTTCAATGGACGGCAGGATGTTTTGGCCCAGGACCACATACTTAACAAAACTTCTTCATTTCAGACTCATTCTAAATTCATTAAATATGCATTAATAAATGCACTCATTTAACATATAGTTGTTCTGTTGTCATTTCTTTCTGGAGCCTATAAGAAATCACACAAAAAAAAGAAAAGCAATTTTTCATATTGTGTTAAATATGTGTTCATTTGTTAATTGTTGTGGCCCCGTGAAGAAAAACATTATCTAAACTATAAATACTCCTTAACTCATATTTCACCAGCATATTTTTTTCTATTTTGCATCATACTGTATGCTCTAATGTATTTATTTCAGTGTTTATACTAGGGAGGTTAATTAAGGGCAAATCAGAATAGCTCACTGTTCCTTGCTTCCACATACTTTACTGTGGAAATAATTTTATCTGCTTTCAAAGTACAGATTTGATTCTCCTGCTGGGTATGTAGGGGTATTACAGTTTGGGATGCACAGGCATCGCTGCAACAGGCATCCAAGCTTATGGTAAACTTTCTGCCCCAGGCTTGTTCAGCGTTGTGACACATTTCAAAGCTATGCATTTTTGCTTTGTTCATGGATTTACTCTTTAGGTCACTAGATTATATATGACTTTGATCCTTTCTAAAGTACAGTTGATTGCAAAGATTAGCTTTTCTGTCTGGTCCTTTGCTATTTCTGACTAAATCTGAATGTTGACAAAAGATAAACAGAAACACTTAATGTGTCTTTACTTCTATCCTCAACAACACAGTTTCAGCCATATGTGGGGTGCTGACAGCACTGTTGTTTAGAGAGTTACAGTATTTAAACATTTGTTTGACCAGGATGTGAATTCTTGAGTCAAAAAACTCCTTTGTGACAGTCAGCATTACCCTAGCATGGTTTTGAGAGGCAGGAGAAACCAGAGCTACTGGAGAAAACCTGTGGAAGCACAGCAAAAACATGCAAACTCCCCAAAGAAGGACCCTACCTGGGTTTGAATCCAGGACCCTCTTGCTGTGAGGCAAGACTGTCTGATTGCTGGGGTTTTCCCTCCAATGCTATAAGGTCTTTACCTTACAGCATGAGTCACTTTGAGGCGACTTTTGTTGTGAATTGGCGCTATATAAATAAAATTGTATTGAAATTGAATTGAATTGAGGCAATAGTGCCAATCACTGACAGACCATGTTGCCATGTGAACTGGATATAATTTAACAGTGTTATTGGATTTAATGTTATGGTGTCATGCGTCCACCATCGGTGCTCTTATCTGTGTTTGTGTGTAATGACATTTATTATCAGACTCTGCGATTACTGCAAGTATGTTTTCATCAACTCAATAGAACCTACCTTCAATAGAAGAAGTTATGGGAGGTCCAAACCTATTGAATCCATCTATCTGAAAGCAGACACCACTATACATGGTGATACTTTTGCACTCCTTTGGAATAGTTGGACCACATGCCTGAAAAGAGAAAAGTTCTAGTTCTGATTAATACATTAGGGTGATTATTTCCCTGCCCTTTACACAATGAATTTTTAAACACAAAGACATGCTGACACAAAGAGTAAAGAAGATTTTGGTCCTCACTGATTTTAACAATCCACTTTTAATGTCTGCAGTTCACCAACTTACCACAGTGTTTTGTGTCACAGGATCACTTTTCATCGTCAAACCAAGGGACATACCGACAGCAAAATCCGGTGCTGTATTTAAAGCATTAAATAGCTGTTAAAACACTCATAAAAGACACTTCATGATCACTAGAAAACAAGTTTAAATGGTCACTACAAATGACCACAAGTAAAACACTTCTGTATTTTACACGATAACTATTAGAGGCATTACCCCTCTAGACAGATAATTACTCACATAAACCAGGCAATTTTTACACCACTTTACATGCTACAATTTCAACAGGAAGAAATTCAGAATCCAGCATGTCATGGTCCGCCCTTTCCGGGCTGTTCTGTTGTCGGTTCCCTTCCTTCTGTTCCCTGCCTTGGTCTGTCCCCCTAGTGGTCCTCGTCTCAGTCTGTGTCGCTTCCTGTTTGTCCGCCTGCTGTAATTGTTCCCAGCTGTGTGCTGTCCCCACCTGTCTCTCGTTATGCTTTCTGTCTTCGTCTATTTCAGTCCTGTTTTCCAGGTCTGTCACTGTCGTGTCATCCCTCATGTTTCCTGGTCGTCACTTTAGCTGTTCTGTCCATCACCTGCTGTTTGCTGTGTACTTCTGTCTTGTTTGCCGGCTAAATAAAAGCCCTTTGAGTTTAACTGCTTGTCTTGGAGTCCTGCCTTGGGGTCCACACCTGACACGATGACGACGCTCCACAACACAACACAATTGAACTTCAATATTACTACATCTGAAAACTTCGAAAATTGTAGAAAGTAAAGTCTCATTTTTGCTGTTATTTTTGTTTGTTTTACTTCATGATTTGAACTAGTAATACATATTTTGAAGGCTGAATGTTAAGTTTTCTGAAGATTTTTTGGAGAATTTAATTTATACATAAAGAAAAACATAAAGAAATTAATGGTTTCCTACCTGCAAATGATATATCTCGGCAGTTGTTGCTAGAGGTGGAACATCTATATATTTTCCCCCTTCTATTTCCTGAATACGTTTCAAGTGGGGCACTGACCAGCACACTGAGAAAATCAAACCAGACAAAGCTGTAAGTCTGATGAGCAAAGTGCATTTAAATAAATGCCAGTTCTCTGTCACACAGTAGTATGTGTTTGTATATTTATTATTTTATTATATATTTATTTATTATTATTATTTATTACTGTGAAGCAGATGTTTGTTGAAAAAATCCAAAATAAATAGCAGCAACCTGCATTTAAGATAACTTACTCTGACTGTCTTTGTACCACCTGGTAGCCAAAACCATCAGCAAAACTTGTGAAAGTCCTCCAGGCCACAGGATCAATATTGAAACAATGTGCAGCATTTAAGACTGAGAATTAAAGAAGAAAGAACAACGTCTTTAATCATATTTAAAACCACCACATGGACTCATAGTGTAATTATAGTGTCTCTAATTATAATCAAACAAAATGACACGTTTAGAGTGTGTTACTTTCATTTATTCACTGCAGCAATATGAACTGAGGTCTGCGATAATTTTTTAATACCACTAGAGAGCACCAAAGTGAAAAATGTGGCTCAAAACAATTATCCACTTGAAAAACATACTTATGACATCAATTTTGAGTCGTTGTTGCTTTGATTCTTTCAATTTACTCCAGCTACATTTTTCAAAAGCAAAATACTCAGACAAGCATAAATTTAAAAATATTATAGTTCTTTTTTTGTTTTTGTTTTTAAAGATGCAGTTATACATTAGTTTCAGGGTATTTCTCGAAAAGAAATTTGACTATTACTATTGTTAATTACTAATCCTACATTAGACTATAAATAAGTAACACTGGCAGGTTTAAGGTAAAAGCCTTAAAGTCCCATTAAGGTGCTGAGAGCTAAAGTCAAGGAAGGAGGTGCTGAAGGAGTTTTATTATTATGATGAACATTTGCTTGTTCTGTTAGAGGAAAATTCAGCTGTGGGGAGAACACCACCTTCATGCACACATCTCCTGTCCTCCTGAGCAAACTGTCAGACTCATCAATTTATGCCAAGAGCTGAGAGGAGTAAGGCTGAATGTTCATCCCTAAAAAAGAAATTAAAATCAGCAGTGTGTGATTATTTAAACAGAATGAATCCTAAGCATTGTCTGAGCTGTTTACCTCACAGTGAAAATCTCACACCATTCATCTTTATAGTTCTTCTGCACAAGCCTGCACCTGCCCTGCTGGACTAAGTGAAATTACAGTGTGGGTGGTCACCGAGACCCGCAGACCAGAGTGAGGATCCAGCAGAGCAGAACACGGAGAGCCGGACCGAGCCCCAGTCTACCGGTGAGCCATGCAGCGGTGCAGGGCAGGTGGCAGCCGACACACTGAAGTCATTAAATGGAAAACACCAACCATCATGGTTGCCGGTAAGTTATCTTTCACTGTGCTTTTAATTTCATTTATTTTACTTAAAATTTTACCACTGAATTATGAAAATTTTAGCCCAGTGGATGTAAGAAGATTCGTGGACCATAAGGAGAAAGTGAAATTTCATTATCAAGACAATTTCTGTTTAAATTCATGGCTAAAATGATGGTTGTTAATGATGCTCGTTTACAACAGAAGTCAGCATGAGTCAAGGAGAGCTAGCATTAAGTCCAAACGTAAACAAACACCATGGAAATCGGTGTGTACCACTCTTTATCTTCTGATGCTGTTGATCCTGGTATCAAATGATGTACAGGTCAGTCCAGGATCTGTATATCCATATGGTGAATGTACGAAGTCAGTCAGATCAAATCAGGCTGCACTCTGCTGTGATTAATGCAATGTCTGGTCCCATCGACAATGCAATGGAATGTCACTGACTGAATATATCAAGCTAGGCTGTTGTGTGTTCCGTTGTGTGTTACCATCAAACTGTATTTTTGATACAACTTTGGATCTACAGAGAATCATATTCCGGTTTAGCTCAGACTGACGACCTAGCAAACTCAGTGACAGACACCCATGACTGTGACATCAAAGACAAGGTGTACCAAAGGCTCAGTGGCAAAAGGATGAATTTCATTCATCTCAATGCTAGGAGTCTCACTCAAGCACCTGGTAAGCAGAACTAAGCTTGCAGTTATTGGAATCACAGAATCTTGGCTGGACGACTCTGTATCAGATGCTGAAGTTGAAATTCCTGGCTACCAGACTGTACGCCATGATCAAAACCGAGAGGGAGGTAGAGTGTGTGTTTATGTAAACTGTAACCTTGTTTTTAGTCATTGCAAGGACATCCAGTCCGACCTGGAGTCAGTGTGGCTGGAACTCTGTTTTCAAAAGACCAGGACTGTCTCTCAGCGGTGTTGACTACTTATCTTCTCAGGAGTGTATTATCCTTGGTGATTTTAATGTTAATTGTTCAGATTCATCTAAGAACAATTCTCTGTATGAATATATTTTGGAACTAATGGTGTCACATGATTTAAAACAGCTGATCAATGAGCCAACCCGTGTCACTGAAAGTTCATCTAGTACTCTGGACCTCATTTTGGTCTCGGACCCAGTCAAGATAAGTTCTTATGGTGTGTTGGATTTCTGTGCTAGCGACCATCTTTTACTACATTGTACAAGAAAATGTATACGTAGTCCCATAAATAGCCACAACACGGTTACTTTCAGATCATGTTTGAATGTTCTGATGTAAACACAACATGATTAAATTTTAAGTAGAGGTTTCTCGATGTTATGAATGAAATAGCTCACTCCCTGGATGACAGGAGAAATACTCCAGCTAATATCAGACCTTGATAAAATATTTAAAAAGTTTAAAGCAACAAAAGATCATGGTATTCAAAATTTGCTTGTGAAACTACAAACTTGTATACAAAATAAAAAGGTTGCACTAAATCAAACTATGTTAAAGGCAAGTTAGAGGAACACAAGAATCAACCAAGGAAATTGTGGCAAATCCTTAAAGATCTGGGAACCTTTGCTTCTTGTAAGACCAATATTACAAATATAGGTCTGGAAATTAATAATGGACTGTGTTTTGAAAAGAACAAAGTGGCTGATGAATTTAATCGATTTGTTACTACTGTCGCATCTAGTCCTGTCGAAAAACTTCCGAGTAGTCTTGGTAAATTTAGTAGAACATATGTTTTTAACTTATAAGACGAAAAATGTTTAACCTAATACTTTCTGTTTTTCAGAGGTGTCTGTGGATGGTGTACACAAGATCTTGATAAATTTAAATTCAAGCAAAGAAACTGGGTTAGATCAACTTTCCCCACACTTTATTAAGGATGGTGCTAAGCTCATATGTCTACCCCTTGCTCATGTTCTAAATTTGTCCCTTAAGTCTGGTAACATCCCTGATGACTTTAAAATGGCAACGGTTACTCCTATTTTTTAAGAAAAATGGTCAATTTGACCCTGGCAACTACAGACCTATTGGACCTCCAGAAAGCCTTTGATATGGTGGACCATAGCATCCTATTGATGAAACTAGAAGCCATAGGGTTAAAACAACAGGCAGTAAACTGGTTTAAATGTTATTTGATCTGCCGTCATCAAATGGTGAATATAGGGGTACTCTTTCATATCCAATAGAAATAACATGCCGAGTACCCCAAGGGTCATTACTAGGCCCTTTACTTTTCTTGATCTATGTTAATGATATTACCTCTTCAATTCAATGTAAATTGCTTCTTTATGCCAATGACTCTGCCCTACTGGTGTCAGATAAGAGTCCAGAGGTAATTCAACATAGACTTTCTAAGGAGATGGAATCAATCAGGGGATGGCTGATTGACAATAAACTATCCCTCCATTTAGGTAAAGAGAGTCTATTTGTGGCATCAAAGAGAAGACCCAACAAAATTAAATCCATTCAGGTGCAATGTGATCATAAGGTGCTCACGTGTAAAACCCATGTTAAATATTTGGGCCTAAATTTAGACCAGTCTCTGAATGGAGAAAGCATTGCTGACAAAACAGTACAAAAGTCCAATGCTAAACTCAAATTTCTCTACTGACAAGCAGGGAAACTAAAAAACTATTAATTTTGGCCTTCATTCAGTGTCACTATGACTACGCTTGTACTGCATGGTACGCTGGGTTATCTAAAAAAATTAAAGCAACGTTTACAAGTTTTCCAGAACAAAATTATTTGTTTCCTTTTGGATGCACTGGTACGGGCAGAAATTTGTGCCATCAGAAACTGAATTTGAATAAGTTATATTTGAATTGGCATTGCTCAGATTGAATCTGACTTGTGACTTGAATAAATGCTTTTTAAAACTGAATTTGAATTAGCCTAATTTGAAATCCAATGTATTGGTTTGAAAATGATCGTCACTAAATTGAAATTGAATTTTATATTTTGAAAATGAATTCATTTGCTTTGAAACTGTATTTCATCCTTTAAAAATGTAGCTCTCGAATAATTTCAGTTTCACTTCCCACCATTCAGTTTCAGTTCTACAATTCAATTTCAGTTCTTATATTCAGTTTTTTGGGTCACACATCCGGGTACTTTGAGAGAGCCACAGAGTAATCGAGCGCAGATTGATAGATTTACCAGCGGACCCAGAGGCTGTGTCCCAATTCAGGCGGTACAACCAATA
>VUQH01085425.1:0-12427 GCA_015106775.1 Etroplus canarensis
CCCAATTTGAGTATTACACACACACACACACACACACACACACACACACACACACACCTACACACACACACGCACACACTTGTATGCCCACGCCAACATACTTGCCTGATGCTGAATTTTTTTAGTACAGAGTTGTTGTATGAGCAGACAGGGTGGCTCCCCAACATGCAGGTGTTCCAGCACATACTGTTGCAACTTGCTGTTAATCATTGTAGAAAGTCCTTTGGAGACAATTGTTAAAGAAATCACAGATTTATAATGCACTGTAAACCTTCATCTTCTTCTTCGTCTTCTGAATGCTAAAAATAATTAGTTCAGTTTTGTTTATATAGCGCCAATTCACAACTAAAGTCACCTCAAGGTGCTTTACACTGTAAGGTACAGTAAAGACCCTACAGCATTAGAGAGGAAACCCTAAGAATCAGACGATCACCTATGAGCAAGCACTTGGCAGTGGTGGGAAGGAAGAACTCCCTTTTAACAGGAAGAGACCTCCAGCAGCAGCAAAACAACTAAGTATAGTGAACTCAAATTTTAAAGACAGTTCTACTAATTTAAATTTGACTTTTCTCCCTTTTTTAGTTACTTAAATTTATATTTTTTCTACATTAACTTGAACTTTTTGTGGGTTAAGTAAGCTTCACTTAAACATATAAGTATACTTTACTTAATTCTGTTGTTTCACCAGGTTATATTAATACCAGGTTATATTAATAAAACATGTTATTTAATATATAGCATATAATATATGATTGCATATCTTCTATACATGATATGCAATCATATATTATATGCTATATATTAAATGTTTAAACATGTTTTATAATTTTTTCTGTCTGATCAGTGCTGTATAATGCTTGATTTAGGGTACTGCAGTTGTGTCCGTTTGTGTTGTTCGAGCATATTTTACTCATGCAGCAAGCACACCTCGTTCTAAAACAAACCCATTGTAGCCAGAAAAAGGTGAGGAAAAGAAAACAGAAGATGATAAGAGAAATAAAATAAAATAAATGAAGGTTTGCAGTGACTCTAGGTGGTTTCATTTCATTTGCTTGTAACAGAGAAATATTGTGTGTGTTTGTTCATGGGAGACTTAAACATGAAACCTGCAGTCTGTCAAACCTTGAGGGAGAGAAAAGTGAAATGACAGCAAGTATAAATGAGTATCCATATTTGAATTCGAGTTAGACTCATGACATAATGATGTACCACATTATTTGTGTGTGACTGCTTCTCTGTGCAGGCTGGAGTTTCAGCATGGGATCAGCCTACCAGTTCCACAGCTGGCGAGTGTTTGTGGTGGTGTGTGCGCTGCCCTGTGTCTCTGCAGTGGTGGCTCTCACTTTTATGCCTGAAAGCCCTCGCTTCTACCTGGAGGTAAAGGAGCATTTTTATTCTTGTAAAGAAAACTGATGCAAAGACTGGAAACTGAGCCCACTTACACGTCTGTGTATGGCACCCTTCATTTGTTCAGTCTTCTGAGCCATGCAGCTCCATTACTGGTCAGAAACTATTAAAATCACTGTAGTGAATAACATGCCTCTTCATTACGAATAAAACAACCTCTTACTGTGAAGCGTTAGCCAGATTAATTACAGGCAATGATTCCTGTGGATATCAGAGAAAGTCAGACGTTAGTGAAATACAATCTTGATGCCAGTGTTGAAGCCATCTTACATCTGATTGGCTGCCCTTAACAAACAGAAATTTTAAATGGAAGGTGGATGGGGATTCAGTGCTCACACCCAGAGCTGTGTTCCTGATATGACCATATTAGGGATATCCCCTCTCACTGACATCAGACAGAGACCAGAGTAAAAAAAAATCTCAAATGGAGCATGCAGAGTACTTTCCTCTCATAGGGATTACTTGTACTATGTTAACCTTCTTGTTTAAAAATTTGGCAATGTTTAGTAGCCACTGCATCCACCATTGGATCAGTAAATGCACATCAAGTCCACTTTAAACTTTACAAAGATAGATTTGTAAGGCTTTTAGCAACGTGTCGGGAGAGGGGGTCTCCTTTTCCAGCACAGCACGGAGTCCAGAGCTCCAGATGGCTACGGCAGTAGGCATGAATTACTTCCTGGAAAGGTCCTTAGAGGACTAAAGGACTAAAGGATCATCTGACTGAGTCTGCTGTCTAAATTTTATGTTGTGTAAAAGGAGTTTATAGTTTTCTTCATTATGTTGAACAGCTTCCCTCTCTACACATCCAACTGTACGAACTTAAGAGTAGACCCCACACAGCCAGCCTTCTTAACAGTTTGTTCAGTTTGTCACTGGCCCTGATGCTGCTTCCTCAACACATGGTGGCAAAGAAAAAAGGCACGGACACTCAGGGAAGGACCGAAGTTTCCTCAAGAAGTAGCATCTACTCTGCCCCTTTCCAGCAAACATTTCAACGCTGAATAACCATCAGCTGACCTTCTTTTCTCATCGTCTAGTCTCGGTTCAAAAGCTGCTCTAAAATATAAGTTTTACTGATATTGGAAATGGATCATCACCATCTGCTGGACGTCTTTCTTGAACTTTAACAAGAGAAAGATTTATTTATTTATTTATTAATTAATTAATTAGTAATTGTTTTATGCTATTCTTTAATGGGAAGGTGGAGTATGAGTTAGACTTGTGGACTGGTATCAGCATTAAAACATGTGTTGTACTGGACTGCGGTGAAGACAGCCAAAAGACAAAGCTTTACCAGCCCTTCTGAAATCTGGGTAATAACCAACAGAGTAAGATCACGAATACAAACAGCCGAAATGAGTTTCCTTTGTAGGGTGGCTGGACTCAGCCTTACAGATTACAGAGCCTTACAGAGGAGCTCGGACATCCAGAGGGATCTAGGAGAAGAACAGCTGCTTGTCGAAAAGAGTCAGTTTAAGTGGTTTGGATATCTGGTTAACATGCCTTCTGGGTGCCTCCCTTTGGAGATTTTCTAGGCACGCCCAACTGGAAGGAGACCCTTGGGTAGACCCAGAACCTACTCAAGAGTTTATATTTCTCATCTAGCCTGAGAACACCTCAGAATCCCCCAGGAGGAACTAGAAAGCTTTGCTGGGGAAAAGGACATCAGCAAAACCCTGCTTAGCCTGCTGCCACCATGACCTGACTTAGGATAAGTGGACGATAATAGCTTGATGGGACAAAAAGAAAAGAAAAGAAAAGAAAAAAAACACATAATGGTTTGCTCAGAGACGAGGAAAAAACTCAGGAAAATTAATCTGTCTCACAGAATATTCAAATATTAAACCAACTGGGCTAGCTGATTAAGACTCTATGATGGGTTTATTATGCTCACCTTGGGGCACAGAGGTGAAGTTACCCATGTGGCATGTGAGACAGAATTTACACCTATGTAATAATAATAATAATAATAATAATAATAATAATAATAATAATAATAATAATAATAATAATACCGTGCTACTATTTTCCGGGAAACAACATGCTGTTCAGGTTAATACCCTAGTATTCTCCCATGATAGAAATAGAGTTTATCTCAGTCATGAGATTCCTAAAGGCCACAACTATCTCTTTTGTCCTTTTCAGAGGAGGTATTCCCAAACCATGCTGCCAAGCAGTTCACTAGTTCTTTTTCTTCATTTTCTTCTGTGTCAAATATGACTGTTATCTTTACATTTATTGCAGACATAAACAGATTTTATCTAATGCTGCATTTTTAATGGCACTAATTTGCCAAAAATACACACCTGAACTGATGTCATTTCTAACATAAGGTTATGTTAACTCTTCCCTAGATGGGTAAGCACGATGAGGCCTGGATGGTGCTCAAACACATACATGACACCAACATGCGTGCCCGTGGAGAGCCGGAGAGAGTCTTCACTGTGAGTACACCCTGGCCTCTGCGCTCCATCATTCCCACTGCTGCAGTGCCGTCAGCAGGTGACAGATCAGTGTCTCCCCCTGCAGGTGAACAGGATAAAAATCCCCAAACAGCTGGACGAGCTGGTGGAGATGCAGAATGAGTCAGTCAACCCTGTACTCAAGGTCCTCTTCAAGATCAAGGCTGAACTCAGAGGAGTATGATGCTTTTTGCTTTTTTTTTGCTATAGTTTGTTTCACACTAAATTTTTATGGTTGTGCTGATTGAAATTCAACAAACCTTTGTCTTTCTATGTCAGATCTGGTTGACCTTTATGCGATGTTTCAACTACCCAGTGAAAGACAACACTTTGAAACTGGCTGCAGTCTGGTTTACTTTGTCTTTTGGGTAAGAAAGGTTCCACCAGTTCCACACTTCAGTATGTCGCTACTGTATGGTTCGATTACGTTCATCTATGCTGTTTATTGCCCTGAGTGATACAGAGCTGAGTCACCTCTATTTTCCAGCCTAATAAAAATGTATGTAATGTGCTTGGCACCGAGGTTTATGCTCTCTCTCCCTTACATCCTCCTGATGAATACTGGCCATTTAGATTACATTTAATTGTGTGTCAAGGATTTTATTGTCCTTATCATACATCTTATATATCACTATTTGTCATGACAGCCTATTATCTGCATAAAAACAGTCAGCATCAGAGCAAACACATTTGAACTTCTACAGATTTTTTTCTTTTCTTAGACTTAATACTGTGCTGATCTACAGTAACAGATATATGGCAATTTAGAGAAACTCACAGCATCATTAAAATATTGAACTCCAGGCTTTGTGCAGAGTTCTTCCTTAATCCCACACTACCTACAGATATGATTCCTCTTTCATTTCTTTTAGCTTTCAGCCAGCCACCCATCTCCGTGTAAACCCAGACAAGTATTTATCAGCAGTCTTGTTTTCCAGTGTGCAGTGGTGCTGAATTTGACTCATGTTCTTTTAATATAACCGTATATTATTATTTTATATGTTTGTGTTGGCTTATGTTGGAGTGTTAAAAAAATGCATATATATGTGAGATCAAAAGATGGCTATGAGAAGAGAGGTCAGTTTCAGCTTTTATTCCCTAGTATTTACATCAAGATATGTTAAATAATACATCCAGGCTGCGGGCAGCTGTGGTTCAGGAGGTAGAGCGGGTATCTTCCAATCCAAGGACTGGTAGTTCAATCCCTGGCTTCTCAAGTCAACATGCCGAAGCATCCTTGGGCAAGACACTGAACCCCAAATTGCTGCTGATATAGCCATCAAATTAATGTATACATGGTATTATAAGTACAGAATAAAGTGCTGTGTGAAAGAGGCTTATAATAAGAAGCAGTTTGAGTCCATTTATCATTAGAACACATTCAGTTTTAAGCAAAAAAAATGTATTTAAATATAACATTTTAAACTCAGTTAAAGTCAGAAATGCTTCATATTTGGTTGCATGTCCCTTGCTCACAGTAGCTGCATCAAGCCCATGACCCACAGGCTCCACCAGATTTCTTGTTTCTTCATTGGTGCAATGTCAGCTTCAACTTCAGCTTTATTTATACAACACCTTTCCCACAGTGTAACTCAAAATGCTTCACAGATATAGCAACCGCAAAATTAAGTGCACATCACAATTCAACAAAAGTAATGTTCACTAAATGTAATCACACATAACAAAAAAATCACACACAGTGTAAATAAATAAACACAAATATTGATCTGATGTGTAATCACACATAACAATATACACCCACACCAAAAATATAAAAATAAAAACAGTTATAGCTGTCGTTACAGAGAAATTAAATGAAAAAAATCAGTTAAGAAGTAATAGAGTAAAAAACTGTGAACTTGTCTCTGTGTTAAACTGAAAGGAGGAGAGACCTATAAGTTAAAGGCTCTGTTGAACAGAAAAGCTTTGAGTTGCATCTTAGAAGCTGAAATGGAATCTGCCTCATGTATGTGAAGCAGAGGCTGGTTCCACAACAGAGGAGCCTGGTAATTGAAAGCTCGACCTACCACCCTGTTTTTACAAATTTTGGGAACTGACCCTCTAACTAGCACTCTGAGATCTAAGTGGTCTGTTGGTTTTTATGGTATAATGAGGTCTCCGATATATGATGGGGCTTTATTATTCACAGCTTTGCAGGTGAGGAGGAGAATTTTAAATTCAATCCTTTGTTTCATGGGGAGCCAATGAAGGGACTTTAATATGGGGGAGAAATGCTTTCTGTTGCCAGTTCCTATTTTTACTCTGACTTGGCCAGTCCAAAATCTTCCATTTTTCCCTCTGTGTAGGTAGCATTGTGTTTTGTATCAGTGTCTTCCCCATTAGTTTGAATGAATTTCCCTTTGAAGTGTCATGCAACATGTTTCTGTAGACTTTTGCGTTCATTCTGCTGCTACCATTATGAGTTACGTCATCATTAAAAATGTCTTAGCCTGTTCCACAAGCAGCCATGCACCCTAGACCATGACACAACCTCCACCATGCTTCACAAATAAGCTTGTATGTTCAGGATCCTGAGCAGATCCCTTCTTTCACCATACTTTGGCCTTTCTATCTTTTTGGTAGAGGTTCATCTTTGTCTCATCAGTCCATAAAACTTTGCTCCAGAATTGCTGTGGCTCTTCTCTGTGCTTCTGCAAATTCCAGTCAGACTATCTGATTTTTTACTGCCGTTTGCATGTTGCTGTATCGCCTATATCGTTGTTTAATAAATTTTCTTAGAATGGTTAACTGTGATATTTCCACCCCTGCACTTTGGAGGTTGATCATGATGTTACAGACTGTTGTTTTAGGGTTTTCTTCACTGCTCTCACCATTTGTCTGTCATCAGATGTTGTTGTTTTCCTTGGACGACCAGTTCAGTGCCTGCTGCTCAGTATACTGGTGGTTTCCTTCTTTTTTCAGGACATTCCAAATTGTGATACAGGCTATGCCCAATATTTTTGAAATACCTCTGATTGATTTCCCCCTTTTTCTCATCTTTAGAGTTTCTCCTATAGGCAGCTTTCTGGTGTGAGAGTAGATATTCAGGGCTACTTAATAATGAAACAGTCAATGCTTTATGACACACCTGTGTAAGAGAAACACCTGACACTTGTCATATTCCAGTATTTACACTCACTTGGAAAAACTATGTGGTTTAATTCAAAATGTGCTGTATTCTATATTGCTTAAAGTATCTAGATGTAAATACCAGGGAATAAAAGCTGAAACTCTGACCTCGCTTCTTATAATTATCTTTTGTTCTCTTTTATTGTCTTCAGTGCGCAGCAAACACTAATTACTTGGCCTTGCTGTTCCAATGCTTTTGTAGGCGACTGTATTTATAACCACGCTCTCGTTGTTTTAGCTTTATCACAGAGAACTGACAATTAGCACTTTAAGTTGTATGATGAGAATTGCCAGTTTTAGAGGTGTTCCTTGTTTTCACTGTCATACTTATTCTAAAGCAAGTGTAAGTTTGTTCTTAGCCAATGCTGCCTAAGCAATGTTAAAACTTGGAAGACATGCCAGACCATTCACTGCACCAAAGCATCTGTTTGTTCCATTGTACAGTGAAAACTCAACAACTTTTGCTGATGTCAAATCCAGATCAGATCTGATCTGCCCATAGGTTTTCTCTGTTCATGCATTTCCATTTGACTGTCTTTTGAATGGCTGCAGATTATTACTGTATTTGATTTCTTATACATGCTTATCATTATGGAGTGTTTTTCTAATAAATTTATACATGCATACTGACACACACAGTGAACCTCTAACTGTTCACAAGGTGCAGAACTGAGCGTTTGAGTTTGCAAATAACAGAAAATTCAGAAATCAGATGAAAAACAGGTGCAAGTGCATATACATAAAACTGCTGAAAGTCATCTTCCATGGTCAGTCATGCTTACAACTACAGAGGCCTTCATTACTACAGAATCTGTTGTTGTGTTCAGGTACTACGGGCTGTCTGTGTGGTTTCCGGATGTTATTAAGCACCTTCAAGCCGATGAGTACGCCTCCAGAGTGAAGATTTACAACAACGAGCGCATTGAAGACTTCACCTTCAACTTCACCCTGGAGAACCAGATCCACAGAAATGGAGTCTTTCTAAACGACAGGTACAACAGGCTCAGTGCACAGTGGATCTGAATATTTTCCCATGACCATCAGCTTTTTTCCCAGACATAGAGCGTAACAGTGGGAGGAATGAGTCAAACCAGCTGCATTGTAACACATTGTGATCCAAACTTGTGAGCCTCCCTCGGCACAATGTTGTGCTTAAACCCGATTGTCCCGTCGTGGGATAGCAGCACTATTTGTCATTCCCACAAACAACACACCACTGCAGGTAATATTAATCTTTCCTCTTTCTCCTCCGCCACCAGGAAATTAAAAGCCTTATCTCTCTCCCTTATTCTTTCGTTCGGTCTCTCGTTCACCCATACACACACATCTGTTCCTCCTCCTCCTCCTGCCGGTTACAATTCTCACAAACAGACCAGAGCGAAGACACTGATATGCTGTTTTTGTTCATTTTGCATTTTCACTGGAGATCAGAAGACATTTATTATAAGAGACTGAATCAAGAACAGTACCATGTACTGTGTGCAGCAGAGTGCAACAGAACACACAGATAAATAACTGATTGGTAAGGCCAGACATGTTGAAGTGAGGGCATGCTTGTCATTGCTTAAGCCACTTGTTATAAACTGAGGGGTGGGCCCCACTGGTGGGTAATAGAGCCACTGCAGGTGGAGTGCAGAGAATATGGAATTGAACTGAATGAGTAGGAATTTTGGAGGGAAAATAAACAAACCAAAAAAAGTTTGCTGATACTATCACACTGACCAATACTCAGTGAAATTCAGCTTAAAACATTTTATTATTATTGAATGCTTCTGAAGTGGAAAAGACCAAATCAAAGTTTGAGAATCACTGGTCAAAGAGGTGCATGTTTTGTAGTAGAAGCACCGTTCTGTAAAATAACCACCTACAAAGCAACTTGTAAAAGTTCATGAATATTACCAGCAAAATGGACCAAAGGTTTTGGACAGTGACCATAATTGTGTAATTTTGCCTCTGTACACCATCACAGAGGATTTTTAAAACAAACAGTTAAGATGTGATTGAAACGCAGACTTCCAGCTTTAAATCAAGGGGTTTGACAAAAGAATTAACTGTTTAGGAATTACGGCTTTTGCTATACAAAGTCCCCTAATTTTAGATGCTCAAAAGTAATGCCACAAGTGACTGAAAATCAGTTTCATGGCCAGGTGAGGCCTGTTCCCTCATTATTTCATGACAAATTGGGCAGATAAGTAGGCTGAAGTTGATTCCAAGTTGTTTGATGGAACTCTCCATATGAGGTCCAACGAGATGTTGATGTAAGTGAAAGAGGTCATTATTAGGCTGGGAAAGCAAAATAAACCTATCAGAGAGATAACAAAAGTTTAGGAGTGGTCAGAACAACAATTTGGAACATTCTTAAAAAGATGGAATGTACTGGCCAGCTCAGCAACACCAAAAGGCCTGGAAAAGCAGGAAAGACAACTGAAGTAGATGTTTTCAGAGTTCTTTACTTGATTTAAAAAAAATCATTCAAAACATATGGGCAAGGAGATAGATCTACCATTGTCAAAGTCTACAATCAAGAGACACCTTAATGAATTTAAATACAGATGGTTTATAATAAGGTGTAAATCACTGGTTACACTCAAGAAGGTCAGATTGTATTTGCCAGAAAACATCTAAAAGACCCTACTCAGTTCAGGAAAAAAGAAAAATGGCAATAGAACAAAATCACAAAATCACAAGTGTTTATTGATAATGTGACTGCTTATGGAAGTAACAGGATATTTTCTGAAGTGTACAGGGCTATACTCTCTAGTGTCCCTGTAGTGTAGTGGTTTACACATTTGCCTCGCAAGCGAAAGGTTCCTGGTTTGATTCCAGCTGGGGACACAAGCCCCTCTCACCATGGAGGGTTGTGTCGGGAGGGGCATCCAGCGTAAAACTTCTGCCTAATTACCAGTGCAGCCGAAGGCACACACACACAGGACTATACGCTCTGCTCACAGTGCAAATGGATAATGACCAAAAGTGTACTGTAAAAGCAACCGAGGCAAAGAAATCTAATGTTCTTCAATGGCTAAATCAGTCACCTGATCTCAGAGCAAAAAAACAGTAACTGAAAGTGCAGTAAAGACCTGCCAGATCGTCTCAAAGGGAGGAAACACAGTATTTGGTGTGGTCCACGGGTTCGAGGCTTCAGGCAGTCATTGACTGCAAAGGATTTTCATCCAGCTATTAAAGAAAAAACGTTATATTTAAAATTGTATACATTTTTCCATTATTTTTAAACCTCTCAAAATAGCTGTGTATAAAAACCGCTGTGATTCCTAAACTTTTAATGCATTTCTTTTGTCAACCCATTGAATTAAACCTGGAAGTCTGCTCTTTGATCACATTTTGACTGTCTGGTTTAAAATCTACTGTTTCTGGTGTACAGAAGCAAAATTGCAAAATTGTCCAAAATCCATATAGGAAAAACAGTAATTTATTAATTTGCTGAACATTTATCCAGTGTGTAATAGTTATCTACAACAGTGACATTGCATAATATTTTGTAAGTACATATGTTTTGTTTTTAAACTCACAATCCTCTGATAAATTAAGAAGAGTAGCAGTGGTAGAGTAAGATGTCCTGTACCATGTAAGAATGAACAATTATAATTTATGGAAATCCTCAAGAAAAGTAGAAGCCCCTCAAATTTGTGCGATGATTTACTTTCCACTAGTGATCTTCCTTAACTCAAAGCTATTATTCTATCTTAAGAAGTGGTGATCTAAATTTCTATTGGACTGTGTGCTTTGCATTCAGTAAAACATCCTTGTCTTTGTAGTCTGGTGAAAATAGTGACTCAGCATTCAATAACATGGTTTGTTGGCAAATTCCTCATTTAAAAGGAAAAAGACTGAATATCCACACCTTTGTTGTCAAGAATGTGTTACATATCCCAGTCAGTCCTACTTTACTGGGTGCTTCTTTTGCTTCTTTCTCGCAGTAATTTCCTTCCCTGTCCACCTCCTCCTCCTTGCAGGTTCAACACTATGAAGTTTAAGGCAGTCACGTTCATCGACTCATCTTTCCTCAACTGCTACTTTGAAGATATCTCCTCGGTGGGATCCTTCTTCAAGAACTGCACCTTTGTAGATTCCTTCTTTTACAACACAGGTGAGCCTAAACCTGCAGATTTCACACTCAGTCAGGGCATTCCTCTCCTCTCCTCTGCTGCCTTTCCCAAACTACCGTATTTCCTTCCACTCATGAAAATCCTATTAGGCTGTCATTGCCCCTTACATAAGCCTCGCTCCGGTTCTCTGTCTCTGCCTGACAGTTCATTTCGGGTCCAAGCTTCTGGCTCTGAGAAAAAAGAATGGTTTTGAGCATTTGTAGCTTTGCTTTTTGCCTCTAAATTACTGCTTAACCTCTGTGCCCCATTCACAGATTGCCTTTCTGAACTACCTGTGACTGTATTTAACAAGAAGAAATAAGTGAGCCAGTCTGGGCTTTTTTTTTGGACTGAAAATGACAGTTTGTAGTCACACTAGGACTCCTGTAGTGATGCATTTTTTATACCTGATGATTTAGTTAGACAGTTATTTAATAATGTTTCTCTGAGTATATGGATTTTGCCTTCCTAAAGGGAGCATGCTGATTCATCAACACACAGTATTTTCTTTTTCATAAGCAAATTTAAAATGAGGCACTAGCAGCTGCACCCAAAGTATCAAATTGTACCATTAACAAATCCTGATTACGTTATAAAAGTGCAATCTAGTCATTTTGAGGCTGACAAAGAAACAAGCTAAAACAAAAGGCAACAGCAGGAGAGGTATTTCAAATGCTCCAAGAGGACCGGAGCTGAATCAGACCTTGTGGGAACACGTGGTGGAAAAAGCAGTTCCCTCCAGCACTCAGGAAAGTGCTGAACATAGAAGCAGTAGGGGCACGTCAGGTTTGCTGCTAATGCCCCGTGGGAAATAAAGTCTTTTTTGCCCTCGGAAATGTGTCTCCAGAGAGCAAAGGACAAAGGGAAATGAGGAGAGGCAGAACGAGATGGGGAGGGAGGAGTGGGTTGTGAGAGCAAAGGTGAGAGGAGAAAATGTTGCTTTATTGCTGCAGCTGCTGAAGTTTATTAATATAGGAGGAGAGCCTGTAGACATGTAAACTTCTTATTCTTATTCTTTCGGCTGCTCCCCAACAGATCATCTGACTCCATCTCACCCTATCCCTTGCATCTGCTTCCCTCACACCAGCCCTCTGCATGTCCTCTTTTGTCTTCAGCCAACAGTAGCATAGCTACCACCAGGACCCTGTTGGCTAACGGCACCGGAGGAGGTCATTGTTAAGCTGGGCCGCAACCGATCCAGTATGAAAGTCGTACTATGAATCCACATATTTGATTTGGCAAAGATTTTACGCCAGAAGCCCTTCCTGATGCAACCCTCCCATTTAACTGGACTTGGGACTGGCACTAGGAGTACACTGG
>VUQH01085426.1:0-25369 GCA_015106775.1 Etroplus canarensis
TCAGAGTGATGCTGAAAAACTAGTTCATGCATTTATTACTTCTAGGCTTGATTATTGTAATTCATTGCTATCTAGCTGTTTGAAAAGCTCCCTAAAAAGCCTTCAGTTGATCCTAAATGCTGCAGCGAGAGTACTGACGGGGACTAGAAGGAGATATCATATTTCTCCCATATTGGCCTCTTTTCATTGACTCCCTGTTAAATCCAGAATTGAATTTAAAATCCTTCTATTCACTTAAAAAGTCTTAAACAGTCAGGCCCCAACCTATCTTAAAGACCTCATTATACCATATTTTCCCATTAGAGCACTTCTCTCTCAGAGTGCAGACCTACTTGTGGTTCCTACAGTTTTAAAAGTAGAATGGGAGGCAGAGCCTTCAGCTATCAGGCCCCTCTCCTGTGGAACCAGCTCCCGGTTTGTATTCAGGAGACAGACACCCTCTCTACTTTTAAGATCAGGCTTCAAACTTTCCTTTTTGATAAAGCTTATAGTTAGGGTTTAGTTATGCTGCAATAGGTTTAGACTGCTGGGGGGCTTCTTATGATGTGCTGGGCATTTCTTCTCCACCCACCTCTTTTCACTCCCCGTGCATTTATTTGCTGCTGCTGCATGTCATTGAATGTCTCTCCCATAGTCTATGTCTCTTTGCTCTCCTTTCTGTCTTCTCTCTCCCCTCACCCCCAACTGGTTGAGGCAGATGACTGTCCCTCCCTGAGCCTGATTCTGCTTGAGGTCTCTTCCTATTAAAAGGGAGCTCTTTCTTCCCACAGTTGCTGAGGACTTGTTCATAGGGGATGGTCTGATTGTTGGGGTTTTCTCGCTAATACTGTAGGGTCTTTACTTTACGGTGTAAAGCACCTTGAGGCAACTTTTTTGTGAATTGGTGCCTTATAAATAAAACTGACAAGTAAAAAATACTGCATTTGTTACGTCCAAACTTTTTTCCAGCATACACAGCTTAAATTATTTACACTTACATAACATCCCTGTAGTGTAATGGTTTACAAATTTGCCTTACATGTGAAAGGTCCCTGGTTTGATTCCAGGTGGGGACACTAGCCCCTCTCAGCCTAGAGGGTTGCGTTAGAAAGGGCATCCGGCATAAAACCTCTGCCTCATTACCAATGCGAATAATCCGCTGTGGTGACACTTTGGGGAGAATACAAGGAAGCAGCCGAAGGCACATAACATTTGTTATATACAAAAAGGAGGAGTGTGTTGTTTGTCCTCAGTGACGTGATCTAGGTTTACGTGGGGTCTATTGAGAGCAGTGCTGGTTAAACAATCTGATTGCAGCAGGAAGGAAGGACCACCGGTATCTCTCCTTTAGACACCGTGGGTGAAGCAGCCTATGTCACTGATGGAGCTGTCCAGTAATGTTACTGCGTCTTGCATGGGGTGGGAAGTATTATCCTCAGTGATGTCAGCTTAACTGACGTTCTTCTCTCTACCTCCACCTGCACTGTCTTGAGGGGGCACTCCAGGACAGAGCTAGCCTTCTTAATCAGTTTGTCAATTCTTTTCCTGTCAGCAGCCGAGATATTGCTGCCCCAACAGACCACACTATAATAATGTGTATGCAAATGAGTCCTGTTGTAATGTATTTAGCGCTCAGGTAGAGTAGAAAAATGCTGTATATCTCTGGTCCCCAACCTGACCAGTGATGACATTTTTAACCACACGTCCTTAAACTGCTGTCTGTCTAGGTGGTGTCCAGAAAATGGTGTGGGCTTCATATATAATTGCCAAACGTTTTGGGGACAACCTGGTCTTGTTAGGAGAGACGGCATCTGTTCCACTTTGGATGGAGCAGCTCTCATTTCTAGAAATCTGGCCAAGTTTATTAAACCCCCCAAATCATGACTGTCTAGATTTGAGCCCAGGAAGCAGAGTTGCAGTTTTCCACGCCTCTCTGCAGTTTCTCTGCCCCCAGACCACCTAAAATAAATCCGCCAAAAAGTAGTGAAAAAAAAAATGAGTTAACCTTAAAAATTCACAAAGAAAGAATAATATAACCATTTCAATGGCACTAAAGAGCAAATCAATTAAATGTGGACTATTGAATATTAGCTCTCTCTCTTCTGAGTCCCTGTTAGTGAATGATTTAATAATTGCTCAACACATTGATTTGTTTCGTCTCGTAGAAACTTGATAACAGCAGGAAGAATACATTGGTTTAAATAAATCAGCTCTCCCAAGTCATACTAAAGGTCAGAATTCTCGAAGCTCAGGCCAAAGAGGAGGAGTGGTAGCAATCTTTAACTCTAGTTTACTGATCAACCAACTACCTAGACAGAGTTGTACCTCATTCAAAATCCTCACTCTTGACCTCGATCACCTTGACTGGAAAACTCAAAACCAAGCTTTATTTGCTGTTGTCTATCGTCCATCTATCCCTTATTCAGTGTCTCTGTGAACTCGCTGACTTTTTATCCAATTTAGTTCTCAGTTCAGAGAAAGTAATTATAGTAGGTAATTTCAGCATTCATGTGGATGTTGAAAATGACAGCCTCAACACTGCATTTAATGCATTATTAGACTCGATTGGCTTTTCACAAAATGTAAATGAACCGACTCACCGTTTCAATCACACTCTTAATCTTGTCGGACATATGGCATAGAAACTGAACGTTTATTAGTATTTCCTCAAAATCCTCTTCTGTCTGACCATTTCTTAATAAAATTTGAGTTCACCATAATGGACTACCCAGCACTGGTCAAAATATTTCACTACAATAGATGTTTATCGGAGAGTGCTATGACTAAATTTAAAGAAATCATTCAACCATCGTCATCATTTCCGTCATTGCCTTGTGCCAACACAGTGCAGGAAAGCTACCTAAACTTTACTTGCACTGAGGTTGATTATCTTATAATAGTCTCGCAACCTCACTACGTGTGACTCTGGATACTGTGGCTCCTCTGAGAAAGAAAGCAACAACTCAGAAAGGTTTGACTCCCTGGTTTAATTCATAAATGCACATCTTAAAGCGGGTAACATAATTTAGAACACCTTTGTCTGGCCTGGAGAAATAGTCTGTTAAGCTATAAAAAAGCCCTCTGTAAAGCTAGGACATCTTACTATTCGTCACTGATAGAAGAGAATAGGAACAACCCCAGGTTTCTTTTCAGCACTGTAGCCAGGCTGACAAAGAGTCAGACATCTGTTGAGCCATGTATTCCCTTAGGTCTTAGGATTGGTGACTTCATGAATTTCTTAACAAATAAAATTTTACCCATTAGAGAAAAATTAGTGCATACTTTACTAACAGATTTGCCATTAAGTATGGCAATTTCAACTGTTGATTTTTGTTTGGACTGCTTCTCACTGGTTGACCTCTCTGAGCTAACCTCAGTAATTACTTTCTCGAAACCATCAACGTGCCTGTTAAACCCCTCCCTACAGGACTGTTAAAAGAAGTTTTGCTATTGGTTAGTGCATCAGTTTTGAATATCATCAGTTTTAATTAATTTGCTACTTACCACAGGCTTTTAAAGTGGCTGTAATTAAACCACCACTTAAAAAGCCTTCGTTCAACCCAGCCATCTTAGATAATTGCAGACCAATTTCCAACCTTCCTTTCATTTTAAAAATTCTTGAAAGAGTTGTTGCAGAACAACTGTCTGATCACTTGCAGAGGAGTGGTTTATTTGACGAATTCCAGTCAGGATTCAGAGTTCATCATAGCACAGAAACGGAACTAGTTAAGGTTACTACTGGTCTTCTTATGGCTTCTGACAGTGGGCTCGTCTCTGTGCTTGTTGTTCTAGACCTCAGTGCAACATTCGATACAGTCAATCACAACATTTTCCTACAGAGGCAATATTGCCAAAATTAGAAACATCCTGTCTCAGAGTCATGCTGTGAAACTAGTTCATGCATTTATTACTTCTAGGCTTGATTATTGTGATTCATTGCTATCTGGCTGTTCTAAAAGCTCCCTAAAAAGCCTGTAGTGACTGACAGGGACTTGAGGGATCATATTTCCCCTACATTGGCTTCTCTTCTTTGGCTCCCTGGTAAATCCAGAATAGAAATTAAAATCCTTCTACTCACTTACAAAGTGTTGAACAGTCAGGCCCCATCCTATCTTAAAGACCTCATTGTACCTTATTTTCCCAATAGAGGGCAGGCCTACTTGTAAATGGTAAATGGACTGGTGCTTATATAGCGCTTTTCTACTCTTGAGTACTCAAAGTGCTTTTTGCCACAAACGTAGCCTCATTCCCCCATTCACACACACGGTCATAAAGTGCTTTACTCTATACCTTAAAGTATGTTTTACTATCATGCACACATTCACACTCCAGTGGATGCATTGGGAGCAATTTGGGTTCAGTGTCTTCAGTGACCTTCCTGTTGGAAGACGGCACACTCTACCTCCCCAGCCACAGCCGGCCTTGTGGTACATTTACTATAATGCACCATGTTACAAAGCTCAGATCATCTCAAACTTATCCTTTTCAGGGTCGCAGGGGGCAGTTGAGCCTGCCCCAGCTGTCATAGGGTGAAAGGCAGGGTACGCCCTGGACAGGTCACCAGTCCATTGCAGGGCCAACACAGAGAGACAGACAGCTGTTCACATTTATAGTCACACCTTTTTCTTCACAGGCCTTCAACATCACCGGATCTCTATCCAATAGAGCACGTTTAGGATATGGTGCAACACAACATTCACATCATGGATGTGCAGGCAACAAATCTCAAGCAACTGTGTGATGCTGTTGTGTAAATACAGCTTAGAATCTCTGAAGTTTCCAGCACTTCGTTGATTGTATTCCACAAAGGCAGTTCTGAAGGCAAAAGGAGGTCCAGCCCAGTACTAGCAATAGGCATAATAAAGTAAGTGTATTTACCTCAAGTGTTATTAAGGAGACCGGTGGGAATGTTTCTACTCAAGGTGCATTATTTACCAATTATATTTTGTCATTAAATAAGGATATCTTTTCAAGTATTTATGTAAATTTACTCATTGCACATTTTTTTTGATTGACTGTGGAGTTTGACATTCAGTGTGTTGCCCAAGCTGTAGTGAGTCAGAGATTTCCGGAAGCCATTATTCTTGATGTCCTCATAGGAGGAACCATTTTTAAACTGACCTGTCTGGGTATCGACCCGCTGACTCTTTGGAAAGTGTCCAAAACTCACAGTGTGAAGGGCACACAGAGACAAACAGAAGTGGTCTGTGAGTGACCTTGGGGCCTGTCTCACTGCAAAACAACTCTTGGGAAAATACAATAGCAGAGGGAAACTTTACAACATTCCCTATCATGTTGTCGTGCCTGTGTGGCCTCTGATTGGTGGGCACTGTGGTAAAGATGTTATCATACATCATAGCCATTGTCAGATTTGTTTGAGTTCGCATAGAACATTAACTTCTTATTTCTAGGAATTTGTTAAAGGAAAGATGCTAGCTGTGTTTACTGCTTATCATAAAAAGTGTTCAAAAAGCCCTCTGACGCACTACACGGATTCATACCTGTTTGACAAACAGCACCTCTGTCTGGGGGTACTCTAAATTCAAGATAATTTGTTGGCACTAATGACTCTATTCTTTCTGATACGTAAGAAACATATCGGAAGGAAAAGACTCGCACACTGGAGCGAAAAGTTCGCTGTAAAAGCATTAAGTGAAGTGATGAATTGGCTCCAAACTTTCCCACACTTTGGATTGATGTATTTTTCTCACCCACTGTATTTGAAGCAGAGGAGATAAGAGAAAGAGACGCACTGTACTGTAGACAGGGTATTTATTTACAGCCCTTGTTCAAGTGGAAGCAAATACATGGAGGCAATAGAGGAATGACTGTAAACAAGAAAGGTTAAAGTTGTTAAAACCTGAACAGTTCTTGGCTCTTGAAGAACACATTTGTACAGTTAGGGCCATAAATTTTGGGACACATTTTTTCGTAGTGTTGAGTCTGTACACCACTACAGTGGATTTTAAATCAGTCAAAATGTGATGGAAGTGCAGACTTTCAGCTTTAATTCAAGACATTTGACAAAAGTATTGCACTAACTACACCCCGTTTTTATACATAGTCCCCCATTTTCAGAGGCTCAAGGGTAAAGGGACAAACTAGCATAATTTGAAACATGAGAATTGGTTTTAATACTTGGATGAAAATCCTCTGCATTCGGTGACTGCTTGAAGTCTAGAACACATGGGCATCACCAAATGCTCTTTCCTAGCTTGAGATGCTCTGTCAGGCCTTTACTGCAGCTGCCTTCAGTTGCTGCTTGTTCGTGGGTCTCTATGTCTTCAGTTTTGTCTTCAGCAACTGAAAAGCTGCTCTGTTGGCTTGAAATCAGGTTGACTGACTTGGCCATTGCAAAATATCCCATTTCTTTGCCTCAGTACGCTCGTAGGTTGCAGTATGCTTGGGGTCATAATCCATTTGCACTGTGAAGCACCGTCCAGTCAGTTTTGCTGCATTTGGCTGGCCCCGTACACATCGGAATTCATCCTGCTACTTCCATCTGCAGTCTTGTCATCAATAAACACTAGTGACCCGGTTCTGCTGGCAACCTCACATGCCATAACACTGCCTCCATCATGTCTGATGGAAGATGTGGTATACATCAGCTCATGAACTGTTCCTGTTCTTCTCCATACCTTTCTCCTTTCAGATGTTTTCTGGCAAAATCTAATCTGGCCCTCCCATTCTTGAGTGTAACCAGTGGTTTACATTTTGTTGTAAATCCTCTGTATTTAAATTCATGAAGTTGTCTCTTCATGAATGTAGACTTTGAATATCTTCAAGGTGTAGACTTTGACAGTGATACACCTAGCTCCTTGATTGCATTGTTGTCATAGCTAGATGTTGTGAAGCTGTTTGTGTTCCACGGTCATCTGCTGTAGCTGTCTTCTGTGGTCTTCCAGGCCTTTTTGGTGTTGCTGAGCTGGCCAGTGCATTCCTTTTAGGCCCCTTTCACGACATCTCTTTGGAACTCATATTCAACTCCAGATCTTTCATCGGTTTAGTTTGTCATAGAATAACAAGGACACAGGCTCCACCTGGCCTTGAAACTGCTTTCAGTTAATGCCCCCCTATTCTTTTTAGTCTCTGAAACTGGGGGACTGTGTATGAAAATAGAAAACAGTTTATAATATGTTTGTTAAACCTCTTGAATTAAAATTGGTTTACGCTTCAAGTGCATTTTGACTGTTCAATGTAAAATCCACTTTGGCGGTGTACAGATAGCAGCATGAGTGAAGGGGAAGGTTTCAACTTAACTGAATGTAGACATGTCTGATATACTGTCCCATTACATGTATTTTGAACAGAGCAGCTAGTACAACATAAGTTCTGCTGCCCCTTCAGCAACTAACCGTAGCTTTTATAGCTGTAACTAAGGAAATGGTGATGCAGCGTGTATTTTATTAAGCTATATGACTATGTAAACAATTATATAACACTAATTTTATTTTTATAACCGATTAGAACAGTCACAATGCTCAGTACAGAGAACAAGAGCTTTTTGACCTTGTAGCATTTCTGAAGGCTTGTGCTGATGACATTAAACTGCTTGTCTTGTCTGACCTTTGTTCTCCAAACATTTTGTTTGCCATGTCGAGCCTGTGTCTCAGGAGGTCAAGTGGGTCATCTGCTAATCAGGTGGTTCAATCCCCTGCTCCTCCGGGAAGATTCTGAACTCTAATCTGCTTCCAGAGTTGCCACAGGCATGTGAGTGTGTGTGGGATGAATGGATAGATAAAAATAATTTAATGTGCATAGAATAAAGTGCTGTATGAATGTATGTTTGGGTGAATGTAGCTTGTCATGTAAAAATGCTTTTGAAGCTTAATAAGAGTGAAGTGCTTTATAAATATCAGTCTACTCAGATATAAGATGAAGAGAAGCAACAAATCAGCCCATTCAAGAAGCTAGAATTAGTTCTGCTTAAAATGTTCTTTTAAAAAAATCACTGTGTTATCATAATGGACTCATCCTGAACCAGCTACTGCCTATGGTCAGCCTCCCGATGGATCCCCTCCAGTTCACCTACCAGCCCCGACGTGTAGTTGAGGACGCCATTCTCTACCTCCTCAACTGTGTCTGGTAATGGACATACGAAGGACCGGAACACCAGTGACCCCTGTTTCCATCCACAGGGGTCTGTGTGGAGAAAGTTGAGGATTACGAATACGTCAGTGTTCTCATTGACAAAGTGGACTTCATTAAAAACTCAGAAGTTCTCCACAAGAGAGAGATGGCTGAGGTTCTTAAATATCTGCCAGATGATGCTCAGGATGCGGTAGTGTGCTGGGACAGCTTACTGAGAGTACCAGACACCAGCAGACTCAACAAACTGATCTGCAAGGCCAGTAACATCGTGGACGTGGAGCTTAAATCTCTGACAGTGGTGTCAGAGAGGAGGATGCTGTCCAAGTTATGAACATTATTGGACAATTCTTCACAGCCTCTCCATGACGTGCCGGACAGGCACAGGAGCACGTTCAGCAGCAGACTCATTCCACCACGATGCTCCACAGAACGCCACAGGAAATCATTCCTACCTGTGGACATCAAACTTTACAACACCTAATTTTAACACCTGGAATATTTTCCTTATGGCCATACCTTGTGTATATAGTACATATGTGTGGGCGGCTATGGCTCAGGAGGAAGAGTGAGTTGTCCTCCAACAAGAGGGGTGGCAGTTCGAAACCTTGTTTCTCCAGTCTACATGCCAGAGTGTCCTTGAGCAAGACACTGAACCCCAAATTGCTCCCAATGCATCCATTGGGGTGTGAATGTGTTTGTGATAGTTAAATGTGTACGAGTGGGTGAATGAAGGTTCTAGTAAAAAGCGCTTTGAGTGCTCAGTACAAAAGTACTGTATAAGCACCGGTCCATTTACCATTTTAGACTTTAATATATTATATATTTTTATTTTTCTATCTCGCATATATGTAAATCTACTAAAATGTACCTTTCGGCTGCTCCCTTGTATTTTCCACCTATATGCTGCAGGAGACACTGTATATGTACAGCTACTATTTTACTGTTTCAACTTTGAGCCTTTGTGAAATATTGCACTTTTTAGATTTACATTTCTACATTTTCATTTTCCTGTCTTTCATGTTTATATATATTTATAACTAATGGAGCATCTGTAGCATAAGAAATTTCTCCCCTGGGATTAATAAAGGATTCAGATTCTGATTTTCTTGTTAAATCAACATGAGCTCTATTTACCAACTACAACAGATGGTATCAGAGAGTCTCAGCCATTTAATCTGATCCAGAATTAACGTTTAAAGTTCAGCTGAAATGATGAATATATTTACTCAGTTCTAGAAGTAGTAGTAGTACAGGGTCACTATAGCTTCAAACTGCATGGCTATCTAATGCCCCCTGGTGGTATAAGTGATGCATTTCATTAATGTTCCCATTTTCATTTGTCCGCGTCCCGAGATTAATCTCCTTTTGACTTTCTTTACTCTTCCCACATATTCTCCCCAACCCCCCAGAGTGCTTACTTCTTCAACTAAACTGTCTTTTCTCCTGTTCTTATCTCTCCTCTGTTTTCTTGTCTCAGGTCCCAAATGACCTGTTTGATGCTCGTAGCCAGGGATGGCTACGCTAAGGTCATCAACCTCCTGGTGTCCCATGGGGCTGAAATCAACGTCCAGAATGCCAGTGGATACACAGTGTGTCCCTTTCTTTGTCACAGCAGAGTCTTTCTGCAGCTAAGTGCAGGTTACACTGTAGCACAGAAGGCACAGTGTGATGTTCCTGTGATATATATAGATGGCATCATTTTTTTTCATGATAGCACTCATACATTGACTTTACGTATATAACGAATGCATTTTTTTTGTCAGGCTTTGGCTATAGCAGTGCAGTATGGAAGAGAGGAGGCAGTGCTGAAGCTCCTCCAGCTGGGAGCAGACAAAACCATAAGAACAAAAGCTGGGACAAGCCCTGCTGATCTGGCTGAGGTTTTCAAACACAGACAGGTACTTTAAGTACTTACTTGCTTTTATATATCACATATATGCAGTTTACCATGTTCGTAATCTAGGGAAAAGCTTCTTCCAGAATTCATTATAATTCCTATTCTTATCAGTGTTTAGTAAAATACGGGACCAGAGAGCCCACCAAAGGGTTCAGTTTGGCCCACTGGACAGCAGCAAAGTCGTTAATTACTCAGCATTTTTAATTCCCTGTGTGGATTACTACTCAGGTGTGGAAATGCATGTGAAGGATATATGGTAGAAATTGCATTTTCTTTTTCTCATGACATTATTGCATAATAAAAAAAAAAATTAAGAATAAATACTTTCTGTTGCTGTCAGATTTTAGTGAGAAGGGTAAAGCTGTTTTTTTTAAAATGCTTGGTCATGGCTCCGGTGCTTCTTTTACACTTAAAGAAGGGGAAACTGTGTGGGAACTATGAAACCTATTACTCATTTAAACTTACATTAAAGCCTTTGACTTTAGTAATACTTTGTGTTATACGGTACTGGCAGAAATATTTCTCTCCATCTTTTAAGGCTGCTAAATCTCACAGTCTCATGCTTGTGTGTCTGTCCACAGATAGCCAGGATCCTGGCTTCTTCATCCAGGATTTCTACAGTCATGGGCTTTGGATCCATGGAGGAAACCCTCCCTGAAGTCTTCAAGACTAACTCGGAGTTTCCATCTCCCAAGGAAAGGTGAGACAACACTTGTCTTCATTGTCTTGAGAGTTTGCCCCTCACTGCTGCATTGTCTTTTCTTTAATGCACCAGTATTTAGCTCTCTTGAATGGTTTGCTTTGTCTCACTTATCATGGGATTTAAGACACAAACATGAGATGTCCAGTGTGTTTTGTAAGGCTTGAAAAACATCTCCTCATTATTGTAGTATTATTCTCTTTTTCTTCCTTTATTTTCTGTTGTGTGATTCTTTTACCGCTGTGGAAATACTTCTGGCTGTCCGAGGCTGAGACTGTAAAACGAAACGGCAGGCAAAGACATGTGCTCAGGCTTGAACCGTCTTTGCATAAAAAAAAAAAGATCAGACTGATCGTCAGAACTTCAGTGACGATGCACACCACTCTAGTCATACAGATTTGCTTCACACCCATATTCTGTTGTCAAAGCTGTATTCCATTTGTCACTGCAGCTTAATGCCCCCTGTTGGATTCTCAGTGAACCAGCGTCTGTGTGGCAGGTGTTGTTGAAGCAGACATAAACAATAATAAACTTTCTGCAAGAATGTTTAGTCCATTCAGGCACTGCTGGGCAATTATCATCCAGAAACGTAGTTTTCGACCATGTCTGGCACCAGGAATTAGAGCCTGTAAACATTTTAGCTGGCTTTCTCTCATGTCAGCTGCAAAGATGTTAAAACCCACATTACACATTTTGCATATTATGAACATCATGAGAAGCGGGGCTGATTTGTAACTGCCAGCAGCCAAACTGGAATTGTGGTTACTCTGATGTGTCTGCACTCAGTGACACTTTGTTGCTTCCTCCTGATACCCAAAGCAGAAAGTGACGTCTTTACCGCGTCTCCATGAACATCAAAGTTTGACTCAGAGAGGCTGGAAATGGAAATGATGCTAGTCACTGCTCAAATACACACCAGTAGTGTAGATTTCTGCTTACTTATGGGATTAAGCCATATATTTAAAGATTGCAGACTTCTCCCAGCTGCTTCATACTGGATTCTTCTGATGACTAATTTTCAAAAACATCCCCTCAAGGTCATGGTAGTGTCCGTGAAAATGCAGTGTGTGCATGTATTTGAAACGGACTTATCACTTTTTCCACCTTTAATGTTACCTATAACCTGTACAATTCAATCCAAAAAAACCAAAACTGTCAGGGGAAAATTATACAATAAGCTAGTTGCCTAAGTGTGCACACCCTAAAACTAATGCTTTGTTGAAGCACTTTTTGCAGTAATTACAGCAGTCAGTCTTTTTGAGTACATGCCTGCAAACAGTTAAAGTGACTCTGATTAACCCCAATAAAGTTCAGCTGCCTCAGTAGGATTTTCCAGGCAATTATTCAGTTCCATCCTACAGCAAAAGCCATGGTTCACAGAGAGCTGACAAAGCATCTTATTGTTCAAAGGTATCAGTCAGGAAAAGGGTACAAAAAAATCCCACAGCATTACCGTCATCAAGAAGTGGAGAAAATATGGGACCGCCACGAAGCTACCGAGAGCTGGACGTCCCTCTCAAATTGTTGAAAAGATGAGACAAAAACTGATCAGGGACGCTTCAAAGTTTTGAAATGATTTGTGGTGGCCTCATTTTTTTTTACATCAGAAAATCCTGGGGTTTTTACAGGGGATGTGTTTATTTTCTGTATCTACTGTATGTCACTTAACCCTGACATAGCCACATGCTGTTATTTGTACTATTTTCCTCCCCCTTTTTTCTTGTTTACAACATTCCATCACAGAAAGAGTGAGTGAAGCAGATGTCGATGTCTTGGGTGGTGACTGTGTAACACCCATAGATGGCATAAAAGATGGACATCCCCACCATGATTACCCGTTGATAGTGAAGTTCCATTAGCTGATGACTTGTCACTGAAATTTGTTAGCCAGTGAGCATATCCTTGATGACCTTCCTGACTTTAATAATGGTCGGAATTACAAAGCAAACTTCATGTTTTATTCATTATGACCTTAAACTAGCAGCTGTGCCCATAAAGTCATCAGGAAAGTGTTTACTGAGGTCACATGGCGAGGAAGCCGATGTGTTCTTTTCCATAGATTTCTATACAGCTGGAACTAGACATGTCGCCTCCTACTGGCCATTAGAAAGAATGCAGGTTTGGGGGACTCCCATGTTGGCTTATTAGACCCCAAAGTTAATTTCATCTTTTGTGCTGTCTATGGCAGCATCTTGGACCGAACAGTTACCTTAAAAAAATACAGATACTTAGGTTAGAAAAATTGTATTTCTGTTGTGAAATGACCACAGTAAAACATCCCTACTGCTTGGGTTAATACTGTGCAACAAATCAGTTAGTTTTAAGTAAACGTGAACTTTCTGCCCTACTCAGTGTAACCAAGCTTGACGACCTGGAGCTCTTCCTGCATGGTCTCGGCCTTGACCACCTCACTGACATTATGATTGTAAGTACTCTCCTGCGCCCTGTACTAGGATTCACATATTTTTGAATGCACGTTGGGTTTTTTTTTGTATTGTGAGAGATTTCTCTTCTCTTATCTCACTAAAGCCAGGAGAAAAGATGATATGCTATTGCACACAGAGCAACACAGTATTAGCACAAAGTGTGAGATACAGTGAGTTGAGCACAGCTGCATTATTGACATAGTGACACTTACAGGCTTGGGAATGTGTCTTGAGATGTTCAGTTTACATACTTCACTTGGTTCTTAATAATGGATGTAGTGTTGTTGGATTAGCTTGACCTGAATTAAACTGAGGGTGAGCTTAACTTTTAGGCCCTATCTGATTCATGAGGACTGGCTGCAGGTGGCTTGCTGTTACTGTATAGAAAATCCTTATGCAGGTACATCTGCTTCAGGTCACGAAGTTTTGATTTGGTGAATGCTTTGTCTCTTTCTGGCTTTTCACATTCACACATGCACAGGAGCGTGACATCACCTGGAATTACCTGTTGACCATGGAGAAGGAGGACCTTGAGAAGGTAGAGAATAACTAACATCTGTGTGTCTGTCAGCTCTCATTTCTGGCCACCAGGGTTTAATGGTGACCCGGAAAGAGAGAGGAGTAGAAGTGACTTCACTGTTTAAGAAGAGATTAAACTGATATGTGCTACATTTATACTGCACTATATTTCTGAAGTTTGTGATAGGCCTTAAATATGTTCAGAAAATTTTTTAAGTAGCATGTATATGCCACATAGTCATGCAAACGGCATTTCTCTGGAAATATATCAGACGTAGAAAAGCACAATCTTACTGTGCTTTATTTTTCCATCTGTCAGATTGGAATCACAAACCAAGAGGACCAGAAGAACCTGCTGCGTGCTGTGCAGCAGATGCACCTGGACAAAGTGGACCTGGAGACAATTCGCCAGCTGGGAATTGTAGACACTGGGTAGGGTACTGCATCTCAACGTTCATCAGGCATGTGGTAATCAACACGCAGGGTTTTTGTTAGTGTACTGTCAGGCCTAAGTTTACCCCCTCCCAGTCCTAAGCCCCAGGACATTGCTTCTTTGCTTTGTTTTTTTTTTCAGTCAAAAGCTATAGCAGTTCACTTAGCTAATGGTTCACGGCTTTTCACATTACGTATACACTATGTGAACTAAATTATTGGGACACCTAAAGGTGCTTTCATGGCATCCCATTCTAAATCCTTAGGCATTAATATGGAATCGGTGCCCCTTTGTGGCTATAACAGCTTCCACTCCTCTGGGAAGGCTTTCTACAAAATTTTGGAGTGTGTCTGTGGGCATTTTTGCCCATTCACCCAGAAGAGCATTTGTGAGGTCAGACACTGATGTGTGGTGAGAGGGCCTGGCTCCATTCTACTTCATCCCAAAGGTCTTCAGTGAGGTTGAAGTCAGGGCTCTTTGATGGCCAGTCAAAGTTCTTCAACACCAAACTCATCCAGGCATGCCTTTATGGACCTTGCTTTGTGCACTGGGACACAGTCATGCTGGAACTAAAAAGGGCCTTTCCCCAAACTGTTTCCACAAATTTGGAAGCTTACATTGTCCAAAATGTCTTGGTAAGCTGAAGCGTTAAGATTTCCTTCGCTGGAACTAAGGGGCTCAGGCCTACTCCAGAAAGCAACCCAATAGTAACGTTCTCCTGGCATTTGGAAAACCCAGACTCCTCCATCAGACTGCTAGATAAAGAAGCATGATTCATCATTCTACAGACCACAGTTCCACTGCTCCAGAGTGCAGTTGTGGTGTGCTTTAAATCACTCCATCCAACACTTAGCATTTTGCTTGGTGATGTAAGGCTTGCATACACCTGCTCAGCCATGGAAACCCATTACACGAAGCTCCTGGCACATAGTTTTTGTGCTGATGTTAATACATCAGCACAAGTCAGCAGAATGTTGGCAGATTTTACAGGCTTTGCACCTCAGCACTCAGCAACTTTACTTGGTCTGCCACTTTATTTCTGTGGTTCCAAAAAACTTCCACTTTGCAATAAGACCCTTCCAATTAATTATAGAATATCTAGGAGGGAAAATTTCACCTACTGACTTGTTGCAATTCTGCTGTCCTATTACAGTATCATGTTTGAATTCGTTGAGCTCTTTATAATTGTCCGTTCTTTCACAAATGTTTGTAAAGGCAGACTACATGGCTAGGTAATTTCATTTTTATACAACAAAGATCCTACAGTGTTAGAGAGAAAACCCCAATAATCAGACAGTTCAATGATTAAGAGGTATGGTACAGTACTTTTGTCCATATGTATGACACTTTACATTACAGACATTAAAATTGGGAGGACTGGGATAAAGCTCCAAGCAAACATAACTTCCCACATATTTCACTATTCAGCTGATATCCGTCCTCTAGTAAAGGCAGGTTAAGTAACTTTTTGCTTAACTAAATAGGGTTTAATATGATTCTGTGCCCTCCTGGTGGTACACACATAGCCCATGCGTTGACCTTTTCAGACTGACACATTACACTTACTGTTGATGGGTGCATTTTCATGTTATGTTTTAAAATCAAATATTGGCTCCCTAAATTCATCACAACTGCACTTCGTGAATCGAGAACAACACTAAATTTGACCAAATCCCCCCTCAGCTCAAGGTCTCAGTCTGCCAGGAATGCCTGATAAGGTTTCAGTTGCAAAAATCCCACAAATGCTCTGCGCAAAGCCAGTAACAAAGTTGACAGCAGTAGCAAAAATTTAAACACTTGTCAGCCACACACCTTAAAACCTCCCCCACACCCGGCTCGCCTCCATCTCTTTGCGATGCTCCATCTGTCCTCCTCCTCTGAAAGTCATACATCAACCCTATAAGCATCTCACTGTCCTCGCTCTGTATCTCCCTCCCCCCTTTCTCCGTAGCCGAGCCCCAAGCCAGGACTTAATGGTTTAAGCGGAGCTGTAATGATTTGTAAGGTGAGAGGTGATGGGTGGTTGAAACGAGCGCAGCGTCAGGGGCCAAACAGAGTCATCGCACTGCACCCCATCACTTCATGAATCCTCTGCCAAGCTGGACTCGCTTGCTTCAACCTGCCTCACCTGCAGGATGAGAAACTTACGAATCGAGTGTGAGGAAAGTTGATAATCAAGCTGAAAATCTTGATCTGAGCCAGAAAGCTAGCATACATAAAAACCCTGTTTCCAAAAAATGTGGGATATTTTTCAAAATGCTATAAAAACAAAAATCTGTGATAAGTTGGTTCACATGAGCCTTTATTTAACTAAGAAAAGTACAAAGAAAAGATCCAACAGTTTCACTGATCAGCTTCGTTGTATTTTGTAAATGTACACAAACATAGAATTTGATGGCTGCAGCACACTCAACAAAGTTGAGACAGAGCTGAAATAAGATTTAAAAGTGCACAGAATATTTAAGCAACAGTGTTTTTAAAGACTCCACATTGAGCAGCTGAGGTGTCATGATTGGGTATAAAAGGCTCAGTCTTTGCAAGCAAGGGTGGGTCATGGCTCGCCCCTTTGTACCAAAATTTGTGACAGAAGTGTCGGTTAGTTTAAAAGGAACATTTCTCAAAGCAAGGTTGTGGGGGATTTAGTTCTTTCTGCATTTACAGTGCCTAATATTGTTGAAAAGATGCAGAGAATTTGGAGACATCTTGGTGTGTAAAAGGCAAGATCAGAGCCAAATGATGAATGCACGTGATCTATGATGGCTTAGGCAACACTGCCTAAGAAACGCTGCCATTTTCCTCCAATTTATTGTCAGTAAAAAAATAAAGGGGGTATTAGTTCAATGGTTCCATATATTCACCAAGAATATGGTTAGTTGTAAACAAAAATGTGAAGTCAAAGTGGTAAATAATCATAAATAGCCTACTGAAGAATAGTAATGTGTTGAAATATTTTAATTTACACCTTTTAATAATAGAATTTATATTTAATAGGCTGAGATATGCTTTATTTATGTTTCAAATATGTTTCTCCATAGTGTAGTGGTTTACACGTTCACCTTACAAGCACAAGGTCTTTGGTTCAGTTCCAGGTGCGGACACAAGCCCCCTTACATTGAGGATTGCTTCAGGAAGGGCAGCCTCTGCCAGTTTACTGATGTGGATTGATCCACTGTGGCAACCCTTTGGGGAAAAATACAAAGGAGCAGCTGAAGGTAAAGGCTGACAGCCTTTACTATCAAAAGCATGGAGGTGCAGTAGTTAGCGCAGTCACTTCACAGCAAGTTCAAATCTACCAGCCTTTCAGTTTGGGCTCGTCTGTATAGAGTTTGCTTGCATGGGTTCTCTCCCGGTACTCCAGTTTCCTCCTACAGATAATTGGCGATTTAAAAAAAATTGACTGTAGATGTGAATGCGAGCAGATGCGAGTTGTCTGTCTCTCTGTGTTAGCCCTGCGATGGAGTGGGGGGGGGGGGCCTGCCCAGGGTGTACCCTATGACAGCTGGGATGAATTAGATAGATGGGTTGCCAGTAAAATGGGTCTTGAGTTTTCCAGCTCATCAGCGAAAGGTATAACAGCCAGTATCTGTGACACAGGTGCATAAGTGCCCACAGCATGGGTGAGTTGCATGTATGTGAAGGTACCATTGACTCTGAGGTGCATTTCAGAAAGACATGTGCTTCCATTATGTCTGTGTCTCCTCCCAGGACATCCATGCTTATTTGAGCAGGACAATGCCAGATCACATTCTGTACAGGCTACAACAGAATGGCTTCACAGATGCAGTATGTGTGCTTTGCTGACCTGCTGCCAGGTTAGATGTATCTGTCCTATTGAAAATGTAGGGAGCATCATGAAGACAAGAGTCAGACTATGGACCACAGACTTTTGAGCAAAAGTCAAGCATGAATGGACAAAATTTCCAATAAAGATATCAAGGTATTAAAAGAAACAGTGATAACACAACGGTAAACTTGCCTCAGTCCCAACTTTTGTGACGTGTCTTGCAGCCAGCAAATTATAAATGTGTATATTTACAAAATTCAATAAAATTGGTCAGTAAAAATATTGAAAATAATTTTTTTGTACTTTTCTCAGTTAAATAAAAGTTCACATGAATTAGCACATCACATCTCTTTTGTTTATTTTTATTTTTTTCATTTATTTGTTGCATTTTGGATTTTTTTTAGAAATGGGGTTTGTACAGTGCCTTGCAAAAGTATTCATACCCCTGGAACTTTTCCACATTTTGTCATGTTACAACCACAAACATACATTTATTTGAATGGTATTTTCTGTGACAGACCAACACACAGTAGTGCATAATGATGAAAATGATTCATGGTTTTCAAAATTTTCTGCAAAAATCTGAAAAGTGTGGCATTCAGCCCCCTTTACTCTTACTACTCCTAAATAAAATCCAGATTAACTAATTCCTTCAGAAGTCACTTAATTGGTGAATAAAGTCCACCTGTGTGTAATTTAATCTCAGTATAAATCCAGTTGTTTTGTGAAGGCCTCAAAAGTTTTTTAAAGGACATTAGTGAACAAACATGAAGCCTGAGGAACACAGCAGGCAGGTCAGGGATGATGATGTGGAGAAGTTAAAAGCAGGGTTAGGTTATTAAAAAATTATCCCAAGCCTTGAACATCTCACAGAGCTCTGTTCAATCAGTCATCTGAATTGAACTGGAAATACTTGCTGTTATTGCAGTGAAAGGTGGTTCTACAAAGTATTGACTCAGGGGGGCTGAATACATATGCACAACACACTTTTCAGATTTTTATGTGTAAAAAATTTGAAAACCATGAATCATTTACCTTCCACTTCACAGTTATGTACTACTTTGTGTTGGTCAGTCACATAAAATCCCAATAAAATACATATATGTTTGTGGTGGTAACATGCAAAATGTGGAAAAGTTCCAGGGGTATGAATGTAAGGCAGTGTAGTTGGTGATCATGCACCTATAAAGGCAAGGAAGAGGACTGCTAGGAAGCAAACGTTGATATAAACAGTGCACACTAGGTTTTGAGTTTTACAAATGGTTTCTAGCCAAGGGGATGCATTCATCATGTTCATGGGCCTTAAGGAAACCTGTAATTTACTCAGATTTTGCTTTACAAGCAGAGGCTCTAATTCAGCTGAATCTATGTAGTTTCTGCTGGTCACTGACGTGTCAAGAGTTGAAGAATAAGAGTAGGGTTCCAAATGGTGGAAATGAGCTTCCTCAGAAAGATGCCTGGGCTCTGGGTGTCAGAGTAGAGTCACTACTCCTTTGCATTAACAGGAGCTGGTTGAGGTAATGGGGGATCTGACTAGGTGGCTGCTGGACACCCTTGGTGAAGTATTTCAGACATGTCCTACCAGGTGGAGACCCCAGGGCCAAGCCAGGACACTCTGGAGAGATTATGTCTCAGCTGGTTTTCAAATGCCTTAGTGAAGCTGGGGGAGGTGGCCTGGGAGAGAATCTAGGCATCGCTGCTTAGATTGCTCTACCTGTGACCCAGATAAGTGGCAGAAGATGGACAGATGGATTAAAAAACTTCTAATCATTATGAATTAGCTTTTGAATTTTTCATAGTTTAATGCCATTTGATCAATGTCCCTGGACCCATCGTTGTAGATATTGTCCGCCCCGGAGTCCAAAATTAACCACATTCATGCTGTTTCGTCTTTCGGCTGCTCCAGTTAGGGGTCGCCACAGTGGATCGTCTGCCTCCATCTCACCCTATCCCTGCATCCTCTTCCCTCACACCAACCCTCTGCATGTCCTCCTTCACTACATCCATGAATCTTCTTTGTAGTCTTCCTCTTCTCCTCTCCTTTGTCCAATATATCCACTATCCCTCCTCTGAATATGTCCAAACCATCTCAGACTTCCCTCTCGAAACAATAAATTGCATGCACCTTCAGCTGCTCCCTTGTATTTTCCCTAAGGAGTTGCCACAGCAGATTAATCCATTGGTAATTTGACAGAGGTTTTATGCTGGATGCCCTTCCTGATACAACCCTCCATGACTTGGAGGACAAGAAGAGATCATTTCTGCATGTTCTGAGTGTTCCCCATGACTTCTTCCCTGTAGCATTTTCTGAAACACCTTACCTAGGAGTTGCCTTAGGGTCATCCTAGTTAGGTGCCTAAACCACCTTAGCTACCTCCTTTTGACTTGGAGCTCTATTCTGAACCTCCCGGATGACTGAGCTCCTCACCCTATTTCTAAGGAAGAACCCAGCCACCCTTTAGAGGAAACTCATTTTGGCCGCTTCTATGTAAGATCTTAATCTTTTGGTCAGTAGCCAGAGCTTGTCACAGTAGGTGAGGGTGGCAGCATAGATCAACCAGTAAAGTGAAAGCTTTCCTTTAACATCCGTCTCTTTTATCGCAACAGACCAGTACAGCATCAGTGCTGGTGCTGTGCCAGTTCATATGTCAATGTCCTGCTCCACTCTCCCTTCACTCGTGAGCTAGATCCCAAGATACTGAAACCCTTCCACTTGGGGGAGTGACTCCTCCCTGACTCGGAGTGAGCCCTCTACCCTTTTCTGACTGGGAACCATGGCCTTAGAGATGCTAATTCTCATCCCAGCTGCTTAACACTTGGCTGCAAACCACCCCTTTGCAAGCTGCCTGATGGAAGTCAAAAGAACCACATCATCTTCAAAAAACAGAATGGTAATTCTAACCCTCCATCACTTGGGTGCACCTAGAAATTCTGTCCATGAAAGTTTTGAATAGAATCAGTGACAAAGGACAGCCCTGATGGACTCCGATGCCCACTGGGAATCAGTTTGACTTACTGCTGGAAATGCAACTCAAGCTCTCGCAACAATTATACAGGGACCGAGTAGCCCATAATAGTGAGCCAGATACACCATACTCCCCACCGCAGGATGACCCAAGAGTTGCAGTCAAATGCCTCATCCAGGTCCACAAAGCATACTTAGGCAAACCCCCACACACCCTCGAATATCCTTGAGAGAATGAAGAGCTGGCCCAGTGTTCCACAACCAGGATGAAAACTGCAATGTTCTCCTGAAATAACCAAAAATAACGTACAATTTTAACATTGCTGAGTCTTAATTTCGTTATTTATTGAGGTTTTGATATGGTCTTAAAAAGTGTCAATTTTTAACTTTAAAATGGTGCAGGAGCCTGATAAACATTAGTTTGTACTTGGGGTAAAGAAGGAGCCCTGCATGGATCCCCTCAGTAACACACTGCTGCTTCCAGTGAAGCTAAACAAGTAACACAGGACACACATACTGCAGGTCTAAAGGTGCTTGAATAAAATGTGTGTAGCGAGCCTAAATGCAGTTTGGTCCATTTAAATTACAGATATATAACTGTAAATCCTTGATGGTTAATGACATATTTTTGTTCAGCTCTTTTATATTAAAGCTGAGAGTCTTTGATTTTGGCATTACATTGTGATAGCGTATAAATGAAAATTGTACCACTGTCTGAGAATGTACTTGACTGAGCATATGAATCCACTCTCAACAGGTACCATTGAGCAAGGCATTTGCTGGGGGCTGTTGAGGGGAAAAGACAGGAATGCTTAATTGCCTCCAACCTTTCCCAAAATCCCCAGATAAATAATGTTCAGTGGCTCACATGCATCCTCTATCAGCATTCAGACATACGTCTTCTATGCCTTCTTCCCACCCAGGACCATCATCACTCTCTTTCCCCTAGATAAACTAACAGGAGGAAGAAGGGAGGAGAGGGTGCAGCTCAGGCTGACTGACAGTGTTTACTCGCCCCTCTGACAGAGTGTGAGGAGGGCTGGGGCGGCTGGCTGCCCAGTCCCCTCACCGAGAGAAATGTACCATTTAGATAAGAGCTATCAATATCCCACAGGACCAGGGGCTGGGAAGAGAGGGACGGAGAGTTGATGAATATAAATAACTAATCATTTAAGGTGGATGTTTTCAGGGAGGGATGACAGCATGGGTTAGTGCAAGGCGGAGGAGGTGGAGAGAAGGCTGGGCCACCTGCTCGGTTTTCTATAGAGTGTGGTGAGGTTGTCTCAAGGAGAATGCATGGCAAATGTTAACACAAAGTTTGGTCCAAACTATCAATCTGTCTGTGCTGTCATAGCTGAGCATCTTCAGCAGATCCTGCCTTGTTTTTTATGTGGAAAGCCCTTTGAGTTTTAGGTTTTGAGCAGGTAAACCTCCTGACCTTGTTTTTAAAACCCAGGGAGAGATGTTCATCCGTCCAAAATGTAAGTAGGACCTGTCAGACGAGGTGAAATTGTGTAGTTGGAATTTTAATTACAATGAAGAACTGTGATTGCCACACCAGTTTTTACAGAAAATTTGGTGCTGCAATTAATGATTGTGTTTTGTTAAGAAATGTGGGGATTTTTGTTGGTTATCAATTAGCCAGTGGATTAATATAAGATCTCATGAAAATGTAAAAAAGTTGCAGGTTCTGTACAGTCATATAAAACATCAAAAGCTGGGACCTTTTTTTTTTTAAATAAATGCCTTTAAACTATTTAATTATCATGAAATTATTAAATGTTTATTTCCTTCCGACTGATAATTGCCATAAGTTGCTCATGTTTTGCAGGACTGAAGAGCTGCAAAGCTTTCTCATAAGTGTGAGTCAGCAGTGCTGCTATCTGACAGAGTCTATTCAGGACCTCATCAGCCATTTTCCCCATCATGCCTCTCAGGTACTTTCCCTCCATATTTGACTTGTTTAGAGGTTGTCATCCAGGTGAAAACAGTCAGATTAGCCAGATTGATTGAACTATATAACAGTTCTCATGGAAAATACATTTTCCAGCAAAAATACACAAAGCAGTATGTTGGTGTAATCACAACTCACTTGCCAGGTGCTTTATTATGTACACCTGTTCAGTTGCTCATTAAGGCGGTCGGTGTATTTGAAGTTTAAACCGAACATCAGAATGGGAATGGTCAAAGAGCTAAAATATCCAGTGAGCAGCAGTTCTCTGGGCAACCAGTTGATCCCCAGCTGATAATGTTGCAACAAGTGAGGCTGGAGGCTGCGGTTTGCGTGGCTCCCAGGCCTGCAGATCCCCCAGTACATTTGGCATGGAGCATGGAAACGAGAATAAACGGGTGTGTAGGGCAGGTGTCCTTCTATAGTTGTACTGCTGGAAGGGGAGTATTTGGGGTGTAGTCCTGCTCCTGAAATTCAGATCAATTATCTCCAACTGGAAAAATGTTGTCTGGTCTGATGAATTTTTATTTCCGTTACAACATTCAAGTGGTAGATTCAGATTTTGGAATAATTAGCATGTAAGCATGCATCCATCCTGCCTTGCAACAGTTTAGGCTGGTGGTGGATATTTTCTTGGCACACTTTTGGCCCCTTCGTACCAGCTGAGCTTTATTCAAATGGCAAAGTCTGCCTGAGTACTGATGCTGACCATGTCCATCCCTTTATGACCACAGTGTACCCATTTTCTGATGGCTGCTTCCTGCAGGACAACACACCATCTCACAAAGCTCACATCATCTCAAACTGGTTTCTTGAACATGACAATGAGTTCGCTGTACTGAAATGGCCTCCAGTAGAGCACATTTGGGGCGTGGTGGAACATGAGATTTACATTGTGAATGTGCAGCTGACAAACCTGCAGAGGGTACTTGACTCGTGTCATGTCATGTTGGTATGGGCCAACATCTCTTAGGGAGGTTTCCAGCACCTTATTGAGGCTATTCCATCAGCATTTAAGACATTTCTGAGGGCCAAAAAGGTCAGACCCAGTACTAGCATGGTGTACCTAATAAAGTGGCTTTTAAATATATTGCTTCATGGAGTATCACAGTAAAGTTCAGTTCTACACGTTTTTGTTTATTATTTCATCTTTCATGTGATTACATTTGTAAGATTTAAAATAGAAATCACCTCCATCTCTGTGTCGTCCGAGTAGCTGGTCTTCTCCCTGGACCCAAAGAAGGAGGCCCAATCTACCTGCAACCAGCTCCTTGTCCAGGCTAAAGACCTGCAGAAGGAAGTCACCTGCCTCCGCAATCTGCTTTGCCAGGTCAGCACACACATACACACGCATAGATACTTGAACCTTCTTTATCTTAGAAATCCCTAAAGAGATTGTGAAGATAATAAACTACATCACAAATTACAAACTACATCTAAAAACATCTGAACACTGGTAGCTGCCTCTGCATGCAACCACAATAGATTTTGGGGAAAAAACATCGATCCATCCCATTTGTCCAGCTGGGGGGACTGGAGCCTATCCCAGCTGTCATGGGACGAGAGGTAAGGTACCTGGACAGGTCCCTGCTCCATCTCAGGGCCAACAGAGAGAAACCGAACGCTCTTTGGACTGTGGGAGGACGCAGGAGTACCCGCAGAGAACCCATCCAAACACAGGGAGAACATGTAAACTCAACACCGCAATGCCCAAGCTGGCCAGCTGGTGGATTTGAAGCAGAGTCCTCTTTATGTGAGGCAACAGTGCTAACCACTGCAGGGAAAAAATAAATTGGAAAAAATTAAATCCACAAATTATTTTTATAACATAAATGAAATCTGGGATTTCACACTTCAGTCACATTACAATTGCTTCATGTCTTTAAGTTTACTTTAAGAATACTAGTAAAACATGCAGTTGACTGGGAACAAGATACAAATAAAACTAGGACATACAGCATAGTATGGTGATATCCAAATGTACCCAAATATCAATATCTTTAGTACAAATGTAACTTTTTCATACTAGAATAATCACATTAGTTTTTTTCTGTCCACTTACATAGTCTCCAATGTCTGTTTTCGAAAATGAAGTGAAAGGAACAGACTGAGAACTTTGTTTTAGGATAAAACAGATATTAACAAAGTTTACCTTTGGAGACATCATTTGTAGTTAAAGAAAGATGATAAATCACATGATACTGCAACATACATCACTGTAATACTATGTTACAAATCACAATAATATCGCATTGTTGGGTTTCTGGTCATTCCCACCTCTACTGAAAGGTGAGTATTAATTTTACAAAAAAACAGCTTCTTAAATATGAATATAAAATCATTTGTTTTGCATCTGTCAGCTTTGACACTGATAATGATGTATGTTTGATAAAATGATATCAGCCAGGCTTGAGCATGCAAGTCAGTTTAAATTCCTTTCATACGCTGCTGACTGTTACTCCTCTTACTACTGAGGATTTAAAGCAACATGAACAAAACATAGTGCGTCTGTTAGATGTTAGTATTATGAATTCTGGCGAGCTCCAACAGGTATGTGCAGGAGTGCTTAAATGTGTGCACCTGACACTGTGTGTGTGTGTGTGTGTGTGTGTGTGTGTGTGTGT